>JANHGL010025092.1:144583-155603 GCA_024611195.1 Ceyx melanurus | reverse complement strand
ACTTAAAAAAATATAAATATATATATATTAAAAATTTGTTACTTCTGCACCTGTATTGTCATACTTCATTAATATTCTACTGCTACATAGACATGTTTTAAAGCACTGCTGCTTACATAAAATGAAATAAATATGATTTAGTTTGTTATTGTAATGTAAATTTTGGTATGTGTCAGAACTTCAGTTTGTTCTCTTTTGTTTCAGGATAGGGAATGTCACAGTGCATGGACTGTGATGTGTTAATTGGGGAGAGATTTGCTTTACATAGGCAGCCAGGGCATTTCTTTGTGTCTTTTCCCTTGACAAATACTAACTTCCATTTTGAACCAGAATATTGCTTGGTAAAGGGGAACCATCTAATGGCATCATTCTGTGCTAGTGCTTGAGGGTTGTAAATGTTGCAGTCCAGGAAATACTGATGAGTTTTCTTGAGCTGGAAACTGCTGCTTGTGTTTCTCCAAGGAGTCACCTCCTATGTAAAGTGAATTGCTTGATGAGCACTTCACCTTCTTTAGGGTTATTGTAGGAAGTGAAAATATTTTGGTATTTGCTTTTGGAAATAGTGCTGGACAGTTGTCCTTTTCTCTGCAAAGTGGTCTTTTCCCTTCTGTTTAGACTTAAGCAAATTGGTTCTTGGGGAAGTCAGGTGAAGATATGCAGGTATCATTGAAATTCTCAATTTATACTCTACAGTTTTACACTTTTATCAGTGTAAAAACAACTTTAATTTTCTCCTTAATGAGTTCTTCTGGGGGGTTTGAGGAACTAACTGACTGCAATTCTAAATTGTGTATACTTGGGCTGTAATACAGAATTAAATATAGAAATACTCTAATGTAAAGAATGATAAGCCCTTCCTTGCTGTAGAATGTAACTTGCAGTCTGTAATCATCATATAGTTAATAACATTATTATACAGTCTGATAGAGAATGGCACACAATTACTTGGCTTAGGAAAAAGACATTAGTATTTGTATATGCTACAGAGAAACCTGATGACATTCACTTAGGCCTAGAAGTGGTAAGGTGTCCTTTGTGGATTGGCTTTTTTTTGAGTCAGCATAAAATGCCAGAATTGTTTCCTTAACTATGTCATAGGCGTTGGAGATTTTTATGCATTTATTTGTGAGAAAAATGTGTGATCAACAATGGGATTACTTTGTGTTGTGTGGGGTTTTTTTTGTTGTTTGTTTGTTTGCTTTAATATCACTACTTGCCAGGGTGAAAAAGCTTCTTAAAGTAGTTCCTGGTAGTGCATTTACTGTGTGTAAATTCAATGCCAAGACCTTCGTTTTTAACACTTAGTATGCCTCTTTATTTTTACTAATACACATGAATCTTTATTGGAGTTCATTCTCTGGAAGATCTGTGCAGAGTTCTGTAAATTGAGTGATATCTCTGGTTCCTGTTAAAGCTGTTTTAATTTCTCAGATGGTGTTTCTGTTTTATCATTTCTTTTGCTGCTGAAGCAGCTGTGACTGCCATTCTTGTGCTTTAGTCCTTCAGATGCTCTAGCTGTGTTCCCAGCCTTCCTGGCTGTGGAAGTTGTATGTGAAGCAGCTAATTGCTGCTTGTTCTGTGGTCCATCGTCAGTCTCTGACCTTTCAAAGGTTCTGCACTGCTGTCTGCCTGCTCCTCTGATGGTTTCCTCCTCTTACCTTTTGTTCCTTCCCTGCAGCTAGCTCTGGCAAAAGAGGAATTCCACTAGTTTGTGGCCAAGCAAGTGTATCTTGGGATGGTCAGCTGCAAGTGCTTACAAGTGCTACCTTTCTCCTGCCTTGGTTTCCTAGTGGGCTGTGTATTAAACCAGATTCTGCAGTTCTAGAGTAGTTTTTATGCTTAGCATATAAAGTCTTAAGTTAATTCACAGAGTAATAAAATCTATGTTCCGTAATTAATTTTTTTGGCAGGCATCTGTTTCACAGTAATGAATTGGTAGCACTTCCTAAACTGTCTGTTGACTGTCTAGAGAATTGTAGGAAAGCTGGCATTTAAAAATGTTTCTCATAACTGAAAGAAGTAGGCAGCTTTATATTAATCCATCTTTTCTCAGAAAAACTTTCAACTGAAAAAAATTCAAGAAACCCCAAAGCAATAAAAGGTGTATTCCCCCCCTTACCACTGATTTTAAAGGGTATTTACTTTCTCTTAATCTCAAAACCACTCTGAAATAAAAAATAATATGCTAAGTGTAGAGATAATAGTTAAAAAAAAATAAAACCAATCTCAAAAATAGATAAAAAAATAAATAAAATAAAACCAAACACAAAATCCTTACCAACCAAAAAGCCCAACTTGCCGTTATGTTACCTATTATCACTATTATCTCTTCAGCTCTTAACAGCAGTTGAAAACGTGGCTTTGATTGCAGGTTCATTTTAGGTTGCTTGCAAGACTATTTAATGATCTAGGATTTTCATACCCTTGGGCAAGATTATAGTAAGTGGAGGTCAAGCTGAACAACTGCCAGACCTAATTTACACTGGATAAAAATGTTCTTGTCTAACAATTAGATTGAATGTTATTACCTCTTTCCCTAATTTCTGCTAAAATTTGGTTTTCATTGCTTCAAGACCAAGGCAGTTTGGTGCCAAGAAAGCATCCTCTGAACAGAATATTAGTCACCTTTTGTATCTATGAAATTGCACAGGATCAGACAGACATATTACTGGCACCTAGCATGCTGCTTGTGGTGGAGGCTAGGAGACTTACTACAAATAGAATATTTTTTAATATCTAAACAGTATGATGTCCATGAGAAAGCAGCAGTCGATGCTGAAATGGAAGGAAAAAAAAAATCTTAAAGCTGTAACCCCTTTGATTATTTATATCTGAGTCTTCCAAGACTGATAAGTATGTTTCAGTAGGATTATTATAGGTGGTTTTTCAGATCAATTGATTTATTAGTAACCTATGTTTTGCAGCCTGTGTACAGATCATACCCAAGACAGTGAGAGGTCAGGTGAGCAATTAAACCTTGCTCTGAAACATTACGACTGATTCCATTTAGTTGTGTCACCAACAACGTTAAAGGAAGCTGCTCAATACATTTCTGTCAGAGCATTGTGTTTATAACTAAACACATGTAGCTGTTTTGTTGGGCCATGTTAATTTCCAGTGTATGACTGTACAGCAGTTTCATTTAATTTTAGAAAAAACAGAGTGCAAACCAGTTTGAAATAAGGGACTCTGCTTGTAATCCTGATTCATGGTACAGCAGCCTGAGAATCCTCTGCTGCTGGTTGTTCCAACAGCAGTTCTGAACATTCACTGGCTTCTCAAATAAGCAGAATACAACATTGTTTGCTTAGTAAGAGATTAATATATTTCTGATCCAGTGTTCTTACTAAATCAGTGCCTGGGATATCAAAATCTTGACTTGGAAAAAATTTGCCACTTGATGTTTAAGAGGCTGGGTTTTTTTGGTACAAAGGTATTTAGAAGTGCATGAATCCTATTCAGTCACTTAATTTTTACTCTCTTCCTATCTCCCATCATGATCAGCCAGCTCTGTGAATAACAAAATATATATTATGGCATATTTAAACATGTAATTATTTGGTTTTTAGTAGACCTTGGTATCAGGAGCTGTGAAACTTGCTCTAAGTAGTAGATGATTTTGCAGAATCATTGTTGAAAAACTTACTTGGCATTAGATGTTACAGTTTTGTTACAATAATGAATTGTAATCACAAGCTATTAGTAAAAATAATTTGAGAGCAAAAGCTGTTAGCCATAAATAAGAGCAGAGTCTGCTGAGTTCAACACAGGAATAAGTAATTACATAATTTATGGCTAACTACTTAAGTCAAAGAAACACTGCTCTTGAATACATAGGTAGAGACAGCTGAACAATTTCACGTGGGGAATTCAACTGGATTTAATGTTTTATTTCAAAAATTTAAATTTGAGATAAATTATAAGTTCCATTGACTTATTTCAACATTGCATCACTGCAATGTAATATATTGAACAGAAAGATCAAAGCAATCTGGAAGAGGGCCCATTTTAATAATCTCTCTCCTGCCCAGCTGTTTAAAATAGTTGGAATTAACTTTTTGCTGAGAAAAGTCAGAGAAATTAAAGCAGGTCTGAGAAAGCCCCATACACTGAGCAGTTTGTTGTGTTGCTGATGTGAGTCTGGGGAGATGGAAGGGTATGCATTTGATATAAACAGAGGAAGAGAAACCTGTGCTGAGAGTATGAATCACCTCATCTGCTGGAGGGATTAGCAAATGATTGGTACCTTGGTGCCCTGGAAACCTGCAGCTAGTTTCAGGCAATTCCAAGAGTTTGGGGCAGTTCTGACTGCAGCTAACTGATGCTGTAGGGTACACCCCGTTCCAGAATGCCTCTCCTGGAGTGGGGGAAGGGGGAGGAATCATAGCACATGTAGCTTGTTTAGGAGACATCTGGCACTACTGCTGCCTTTTTATTTTTCCCCTTTTTTTCTTCATTTCAAATAAGAAAAAGACAGGAAAAAGAGGATGAAAGTAACAAACCTTCTCTCAATAGCTTCTACTGTGTTCCTGAGCTAAAAGTGTGATAGTTGTAGTTAAAAAATCTTTCTACTGAACATTGCTGAAGTAAAATACTACAATTTATGATACTTGCATAATGCGACCAGTAAACTTTCAACAAAACATAAATTTAGTTCTAGGGTTTAACTGCCTTTTGAAGGGGGAAGGAGCTACTAGCTTTATGTACATGATGAAGTTATTCAGCAAGCACTGAAATTTGTCACAGTGTGTTGGTTTGGTGTTTTTTTTTTTTCTAAATTATGTGAAGATACCTAGGGTTTAATTCTGGTTGATTTAACAAGCTGTAAATTGAATATCTTAGATCTGTTTGGAATGGATGCTCCTATATCCCTGTGGTGCCTCATGCACAGTGTTTGAGAGACTTGGGATGGCAGATAATTCAAAAGGATGTCTCACAACCCTTTACTGCAGACTATTTTATACACATGAGTTTCTCAGTATTTGTCAGTGTACTTACTAAGATTAGTTTGGTCTCTGGGAAAAAAAAAAGGTTTTGATACTTTTTCTTCATGTCAGCTTTCCTAAAACAAACATAGTCTGCTACAGCTCTCCCAGCTGGCACAGTTTGTTACCTGCCACAATAAGCAATTGCAGAGCTTAAGGAAGTTATTGATTTGAATAATGCCAGTGTTTCTGTAGTGTTCTTGGGACATGTGCAAGTGACCATGTTGGTTTCCTTTGGAAGTTTAATGAGTGTCAGTAGCTAACCCTAGGCCTCCATACATGTGGCTTCACACCAGTCATCTCTCCCACAAAAATCTTTTTAAGAGGGCTCTCCAAGGATGACTAGAGAGGATGATTTTATTTATTTGTTTTTTGACTTGATGATGATTGATTTATATATATAAAAATCAAATAAAAAATTATATATATAATTTTTCTCCCCCATCTGGTATTGAATTCATTAATGGATTATTAGCATTCTGCATAGTGGATATATTTAGTTCTCTCTACATTGTGTTGGGGAAAGCCATGCACATCACAACTGCTGTTTCATATAAAATTAGTATTCAGTGCTGCAAACCTCTGAACAAACCAATTGGGATTTTAGCCCAACTGTTACGAGGGAGAACAAGAACAAAATGTTGGGTATTAAAAATCTTTAAGTTACGACTGAGGGTATATGGAGCACAGATGTTCTGAGGTTGGCAGAATTGCAGAGGTAACTTTTTAATGAAAGATAACAAGGTTTTTATCTTTATTCCTTCTGTTTTAGAGGTAAAGCCAACTTCTGCATACATGAGTAGTTGCTTGAATTTTATTTTGTAAGGATGGTTATTGTGATTGATTGGTGAAAAAGCCATAATCCAATTACAAAAGGCTTAGGCTTTAGCTGTTGTACTGCTTGGTTTAGATGAGGCACAATATTTATTCATTTTTTTTCCTTAAATACTCCTTTTCTGATGGCACAGCTTTTTGTTTGAGACAGGGAAGGATAGATGACTGCTCTTGGCTGTTTACACAAACAGCAAGGTAATGGCAGCTTTTGGAGCTCCACTATAAATAGAGTTTTATCCTGCTGCTGGGAGACTGATAATGGCAGCAGTCACCCAACTGAGAGGGTGCCTGGAGAGGACCTGTGCTGGGGTGCAGAGCAGCTGCCCCACAGGTGGCCCAGAGGGAAGCTGAGAAAATGATGCCCTTTCTGTACTTCAGGGCTGTTACCAAAAAAAAAAATCAACCAAAAAACAACCAAAACATGGTCTGGTGCAGGGGAAGAAGGCAGGATGTGATGGGGCATGAAGTATTCTTACCCGTCAGCCTTTTTAAAAAAAAACCCAAACAAACCAAAACCAAATCTGAAGAATAAGTTGAAATTAATGCAGTTTAACTGATAATTATTTTTTTCTGTTTGTTTCCGTACTACACTTGGTCTCTTCAGTTGCTGTCTGGAAGCAATTCAACCATTTTTTATGTAGTGCAAAGCTTCAGCTATTAAACTCTGGTAGCTCTCAGATAGCAAAACCCAGAACCAGGTGGGTTCTTCCTTATCTTAGAAGGTTTGGGATCCCAGTGCAGAGGAGTGCAGTGGCTCAGCAGAGGAGTAGCCAAAGTGTGCTGTGCCCTGGGCTGGTATGAGCTGAATGTGGGAGATGTGTTTGAGACATTTTACTTTCTGCTCTTCAGTAGTTTTATTTTATGGGGTTTTCCCTTACTGCAGTCATCTAACATTGACTGCATCTTGTAGTAGCAGCTGATGATGTTGCAGTATGTGCTGTGTAGTTCCACCTCCAGAATTTATGGTCAAATGTAGATGTTCTTAGAAATGCCCGAGCAAATGTTTGGGCTGAAAGCTTTGGTGACCTAGACTGTCAAAGGGGAAAATCTGTATGGTAGGAGGGGAAGCTGAAGCTCCTGTAAAGTGAGGCAGGCTCACCTTGGTCAGTGAAAGAGTAAAAAAACCAACCAACTTGCAAGATTGGTTACCTTTTTGGTTGGGAAACCCTGTGTCTGTCTGTGTTCTGAAGCAGTTGGTCGCCGTTGGCTGCACATTGGAACAATGCTGATTCTGTTCTAGGCTTTCACTGGTTACCTGCCTGCTCTACATGGGGCATGTGCCAGTATTTTGAGGGGATATGCAGAGGACTATGTTTTTAAAACATGATCAGTGTGAAGGAGCATATTGATCTGTACTGTGGTTTAGTTGAGGGCATTTGGGAAGTGAGAGGTGTGCCTGCCTTCTCCAGACAGGAGCTGGTACTCACTCCTCTTTTGGCTTGCTCAAGCAGGCATATGTGGCGCTTTTCTTTTCCTTTCCTTTTTTTTTTTTTAAATAAAAAAATCTTGGTTGTCATCCGACTTGGCTTTTATTCTTCCTAAGAGCCTCATTTTCCACACAGTCAGACTGTAACATCTGGAAGCCATCTCTTCTTTGGCAGGGAAAGATGTGACAGACACAATGAGGTGTAACTTCTACTTTTGCTGTCTTACCTTTGCTTTTTTCCAAAGATATCCAAGACCAAACCGTTTTAAAAATGTATGGGTATATCAGATGTGTTTTAGCAAAGCTTAGAAGTACTGTTGGGCACAATAATTAGTTATTAATACAGGTATTTTTCACTTTAAGGATAGTAGTTGCATTTTCTGTACAGTTGCTTTGTACAGCTTATATCAAGTGTTTTAAACCCTCATTTGATTGGACAGTCTGAATTGCTAAATACCAATATAAAACACTCATACGAAACCATAACAGTACATCTATATTTCAAAATAGTATTTAACTTACTGCAGTAAAGATACAGATATTATTAATGGCACTTTAATGGGTAATGAGATGTCTGTGAAGCACTGTAGCAAGCTGTTTTTTCCTTCCATAATAGTTGTTCCACACATTTTTTTAATAATAAGAACCTAAGTCCAAAAATTACTTTTGAATGAAGGGGGGGGACTGTGATGGTGAAGTTGAGGTTGGCAGAGTTATTAGGAAGTCCTTATTAGGAGTTATTACAGAGGTCCTTGTGTTACTCACTTTCCATGTCTCTAAAATTGGTGTAAAGCCTTAAACCCTCACTTTAGGTTTTAGCCTGACTTTTTTCATATGCCTTTTAAAAGAAAAAAGAAGCCTCTTTAAGTTTTTGCTTTCACAGCATGAAATGGTGAAAACAGATTTAGCTTTCAGTTTACTGATGTGTGCATTACCTCTGGGGACTTCTCCATGTGCTTGGCTGTTTCCTGGCTGGTGTCTGCTCAGGTCCTGGCAGTCACCACCAGCTCTTAGCTGGGCTCTTCTGAAGGCTGGGAAGAAGCAAGGGGTTAAGCAGCTATAATTTCAGTCAGCTCTAGAATGGAAATGTGTGTCAATAAGGAGTAAGGGATTGCTTTGAGAAGGAGGCAGCTAAGAGTGGACAGGTGCCCGGTGGATTTGCAGGTAGAACATGTGGTGTCCCTTTGTGGGTCACAGGTTAGGTGCTCAGCTGCAGGGCTGCCTCTCCCCATGGCACATGGCCAGGTGTGGGAGTCGGGAGCTCAGTGTGGGATCAGAGCCTCCTGACTCCTTTACCCCAGCCGATCAGCAGGGTACTGCCTGTGGGCCCTCCCAAGGGCAGGGCAGGAATATTTGTGGTAACTGCAGTTTGCCCCTTCCCCTCCATCTACCTCCTCCTGTCTGGATGCAGCAGAGCTCTCCTTTGGCCTCGTAGAGGGTAGAGTTCATCTGCCTCTGATCCTGCGCCTAGTGACGTGTGGCTGCAAAAGGAATTGATTGCATAGGCTGATCCAATGGAGAGCTAATCATGGAGGATGGAAATTTTGTTTTCAGAATGTGCTTGCTGCTGGTTTGTTTGAGTGTTAGAAGGAGCAGAGCTCTCTGGTGTGTTTGGGGAGTGGAAAGGCAGATCCAGCAGTAGCAGCCCACAGTGTCAGAAAAGCATATTCTGACAGGGTTCTTTCCTGCTTAAGCAACAGACTTGTTGCACACCCTGAAGAGCAAACATAATACAAACTGAATAAAGAGCAGGCCAGGAAATGAAAATGGTACCGTGATGGCATCAACAGCCACCATAACACTGTTGTTGGTGTTGTTTTGGTGCATTTTGGTTCATGTGTTTTGCTTTGGGTTTTATTGTTTAGTTTTTTTTTTTCCACACGAGAGAGATAATTGTATGGAAATGGTGTGGGAGGGGGTGCAAGAGCTGGAAGTTCAGGACAAGAAATGTTGTGAAGAAAGATGCTGAAAAGAGAAAACCTATCTAAATTATGTCATTTAGGTTCTTTGTTGGAGTGTTAACTACTCGGTGTGTTGTGTACATAGACCATGTATGTGTTTGTTGGTAAGCACGGGAGAATAAAGATTGATGATGTCTAGTTCAGGTCTTCTTGTGAAGGAATTACAAGATTCATTTATTAAGCAAACAACACAAAAATAACCACACTTCTAAAGGTATTAATTGCATTACTGTTCACTTTAGTCTTGATTATGCTCTCATAACATGATCAAAACTGCTGATCCAGTTATAACTAAATCACGTTGAAGTACAGTTGTTACAGTACAGAATGCTACTTGAAATATGTTTGCTGTATTTTACTCAAATTACAGAATTGCTTTAAAGCTTTTTGGCAGATGAAATATTAGGTTGATATTAATATTACCCGCAGTTGTTTGGGCTGTAGGCAATGTCATACAACTTGCCCAAAATGTCTCTTAAAAATCCACTTTTGGAGATGAATGCAAAGGTGATTTGGGGGGGAAACCCCACCAACGACCATACTTCAATGTATAAAACAAAAGTTTAGACATCTTCTAGGCTTTCAGAAAACAGGCACAATGGTGTAGTTGATAACAACCTTCTCTTCTAAACATACTTCTGATTCTTTATTTAAACTTCATCTGACTAGCATTTTAACTGTGCTACATAATTGGTTCTGAAGCATCAGCATCTCTCATTCATGGATAGATAAATAATTCAGGGATGAACTTTAGCCACACACTTCAGCATCACAATTTTAGAAATTCAAATTTTCTGAATTAAGAAAGTAAGGTCCTTGATTTTATAGGTGATTAACTGTATTACAGGGAAAAATCAATACATCTCTAAATAGCTATCCTGCATTTCCAAAACCTTTGTCCTGCCCACATAGCCATTTCTGAACTTTGCATCTCTGCCTTCCCAGAAAAACAACTACTGCTGTACCTTATAAAACTTCAAGATAACAGACAAACCAAAAGCCAATTAGCAGAAACATTTTGCTGTCAGCTTGTTGTGTAAATGAAGTCTGAACTATTACTTAAGTGTATGAAACATAAACTTCAGATCTTGTGATTTCATGCATATATATTTTATTTTTAATTGTAAAAAAAATTGGTTTTTTTGGAGTGTATGCATTTTAACAAAGACTGCTCGCTGAATTGTATTAATAATAACAAATGTTTATTGTTTTTGTGCATGTAATAGAAATTGGGAAAGGATAGGTATCACTCAGCAACTGCTGATCACATATGTGTTACTGTGTGAATTGTGCTGATGAATTCTGACAACTTGTGCCAGATCTCAAAATTGGCCAGTACATTTGAGTTGATCACAACCATACCTAAAATAATTATTCATGTATAAGGGAAAAAAATTTATCTAGAATTTAAGTCTTTTTTTTAGCAAAGCCAAATTGCAGTTTCTTGCTTAGCTTGTGTTGTAATTATTTGATTATCAATCAAATAATTCTAAAAAGAAACTTCTCTTACATAATGTTGCCAACTCTAAATGTATTAATAGCTTCCCTGGACTATTGCTGCTTTTAAAATTCATTAACGTTTTGTTTAGCAAAATTTTAAACTTCAAGGTAGAATAAAGGGATACATTATGTCTGGATCAAAACATATTTTGAAATTCTTTTGCTTGCATTTGAAAACTAAATACTGAGACTTATATATATGTATGCTGAATAAAGGTCTTGGACCTTGTGTCCTAACTCCAAAATCCCCTGAAGAGTTACTGAACTGAGGCAGAGGTGCCAAGCAGACCACACGCAGAAGCGAAGTCTCACTG
>JANHGL010025092.1:124043-140442 GCA_024611195.1 Ceyx melanurus | reverse complement strand
TTTTATTATAGAAGTTGTCCTCAACAAAGGAAGAAAGAAAAGTAAGCTTGTACTTCAGACTGGTTTTTGAATATCTTTCTAATACAGTGGTGTTCCAGAAGATGATAAAGAAATGATAGCAGCTCCAGAAATACCAACTGATTTTACTCTCCTTCAGTAAGTGTTTTAAGAATTTATAGTTTCATTTTTAAACATATACTGGTGGTTCTTAGTAATTCGTTTTCTCTGGGAAACAAAATGGGATTGTATATTTTTTTTTTTTCCCCTAATGAAATGTTGATTAAAAACTGTTTGAATTTTTTTCCCCTTTAGTATTCAGCAGTAATGAAAGTATTTTAGAAGTGCTTAGTTATTTCAAATCGGTTTTTAACCTTGGCTAGTAAGAAGCCATTATGACAGACACCCTTTTGTTCATGTGATATGCTGCTTGGGATTTTGTCTTCCAAAATGAAATGTTTGATTAAGAAACTTTGATTAGAAATGCTAAAAAAAGTTTCCTTCATTAAAGCTTCTTCTTAGAGAGAGAGGAAATAGTTGAGGTATTTGCCCTTAATAACTGGGGCAGGTCATCTCTTGTTTAAAATGTCTAATGCTAAATGCTTTAGTTACCACCAAACTCTTCTCTTCCCCTGGGCATCAGTTCTTCCATGGTTTGGACATCATTTTAGGAGCTCTCTGGTCTTCCTACATTTTTAAGATTTCCAAGATTTAAAACTGGCTATAGATTACATTTTTGGGACAGAGAAATAAAGTGATTATTTTAAGCAGACCAGAAGAGTCCAGTCCTCCCCTCTCAATTGTCACTTGTATTAATGATACTGATTATGTGGGTTTGTTGGTCTGGTTTGAGGTGGGTATTTTGTGTTAGTTGGATCCTTCTTTTTAGGTATTTGTTTTATTTTGTTGGTTTTTTTTTTTTCTGTGGGTTGTTTGTTTGTTTCGTTTTGTTTTGGTTTTTTTCCCCTTCTTTTAATGCATAATAAAGGTACTTTGAAATATGTTTAAATATGGAATTACTGGGGTTTTTAAAATCTTTTTCATGATTTTTACTCCAGTACAGTTCATTGCTTAGTGAAATGTTTGGAATTTATGTTGTATTCTTTCCTGTGAAAATAAGGAAGTTTTGAAAAAGAAATAATTCTAGCCTTTTTCTTTTTCTCCCCCTTCACCAAGGTTGGAGACGTTTTCACAGTACATAGTAAGCAAAAACAGGAATAGAAAAAGACATGTTAAAAGACAGAAAGCTCCTTTCAGACACAATAGTGAGAGAGCTTATGTTTCTGGATTATTTTAGAATGCTATAAATAGGAATGGGTCTCCTGTGCCCCCTGGGCATCTTTATGATTGCATTGTTAATTGAATCAGGAAGTGTGTATCAGAATCTTGTGATAGCAGCTGGAATTCACCATACTGCACATATGTGTTCAGAACAGATCTAGAAACTTCATTTAAATTGCATTCTAAAGGAAATGTAGAGATAGAGGATATATAACAATTTTCTTCTAATAAGTGATTTCACACATCACAAATGTGTGCCCCCCATCAATTTGGGCAGTAAAGGATTTGTATATCAGTGCAGCATATTTTAACGATTTGGGAAATTAAACAAATGAGAAAGTTATTAACTTATTTTTCCCTTATAAGCCTAAAAAGAATTGCAGGTTATCTTATTGAAGGAGGAATCTCACTGTTCTTTAGTACCTTTCAACACAAGTGCATAGCTCTGAACTACTGAGTTTCTAATAGCATGAAGAGATCTGTTGAGACACTTTTGTTTAGAGGGAAGAAAGTGATTTCTTTTTTCCTTTCCACTATTTTTCCCCCCTCATTTTTTGTTTAAGAATTTGTGGCAGATCATTTGTAGTGCCTTTGGCTTTTTGAGATAGTGTGATATTTGTCACCTGCCAAAAGCAAGGCTCCCAAACTGCTGCTATTGTCTACCCACCTCCACATTCTAAATGTCTATCTACAAATAAATAGTTTGGGGGAGTCAGGGCAGGGTGTGAGTGTGAGGACATGCTCTGATCTGTTCCTCAACAGTAGATTTTACAGTGAAACAACATATTTTTTTTCCTGTTTGATTTGGCTTGCTAGACTGAGAGCATAATGTGACTTGATGTTTAAGAATGTTTCTGATGACATGTGTAAATGGTTTGCCTTTTATCCTTGCAGGGAGTCTGAAACACACTTCTCTTCCGATACAGACTTTGAGGACATTGAAGGAAAAAACCAAAAACAAGGCAAAGGAAAAGTATGTTCTTTTTAGAGGGGTATTGAAACAATGATGAAATTGAAGAATGCAGCACTTACTTTGAAGCTGAATGAGCTAGAAATGTTTTATGGAAGTACAAGTGTCCTGTGAAGATATTTCATATTGATATTTGAAATGCTTAATCTTGAGTATTTGCACTACATTTCCTTAATGCTGTAAAGGCTTAAGGGAGGTGGGGGGAAAAGAACAATCAGCTTTGATTTGATTAGTCTCTCTGTATGTGTTCCATCCTATAGTTAAATTTGGTGCTATTACAGTCTCTTTTGTATGGTGTCATTAATTCTGTCTCTGTTTTAATACTAAAAATGAAGATAAACAATAATATAATTGAAAAGGTGTTTATATAGGTCAGAGATAAGAGGATACACTACCTGAGTGTGGAGGTCTGCTCAGTAGCCCTTCTCTCCCCTCTAATGACAGATGGTACTACCTGCTGGGTGGCTTCTGCCCCCTCCCTGGCTTTGCACCCAACACATGTGGCTCCTTCAGTGCTGTGATGCAGGCTGACCTGGGCTGTGCTGAGCACCCATGCACCTGTACCTGCACCAAGTGCCCAGTTATTATCAGCTGCTAATAAAGAGTTTTAGAAAACAGTCATATAATTTCAGGGTTTTTTTTCTTGTTTCTGCAAGTCATACTTGGGTAATTGGGTACAAAGACATCAACCATCTGCTCTTCCTCACCTCCACTTGCCACCATGTGTGCTCGTACTAAAGAAACCAACAACAACAAAAAAATGGAGTGAATTGTAAAGGAGACTGTGAGCTGTGTGAGGGGAATTGCCATAGGTGTTCTAAATAAATCTGTATAATCTGTTTTACAGTTTTAACATGAGAAAAAACTCTGCCTCATACACTGTCACTAATAGCATTTTTAGTTGCTAGAGGATTTGAAATGAGTAGGAGAAAGTGGAACCTGTAGAATTCTCCTTGGTCTTTGCATCAGTCAGGATCAGCTGTTCTTGTCAACTTCGGATTTGAAATCTGGTTCCTGAAAACAAAAGGCCTTGTGTATAGTCATCATGGTATGAGTAGCAATTGGAGTTTTGAAAAATGAATGCATAATGCCCAATTAAAACTTCTTGTCCATGTGTGTCATTGCAGACCTGTAAAAAAGGGAAAAAAGGGCCAGCAGAGAAGGGGAAAAGTGGCAACGGAGGAGGGAAACCTGGTGGTCCGAATCGGATGAATGGACATCACCAACAGAATGGTGTGGAAAACATGATGCTGTTTGAAGTAGTTAAAATGGGCAAGAGTGCTATGCAGGTAAGACTTGGGTTATCTCTCTGCCTTGGATGAATATACAATTTGAACTTAGCAATATTTTCCTGTGCATAAAATACTTAATAAAACGAAGCCCAAAGTATTTTTTTTTCCTTCTTAAATGTGTAGGTTTTCTTATCAGGGGTGTTTTTATAAGTGTTTTTGAATTGTTAAGGTTTGAATATGAAAAAACTGATTTTTTTATTTCTAAATGAAAAATCACATATATAATGAAGGACTTCAAAACACAACTCCAAGTGAATTTTCAGTATCCCCAACAAAGAATGGTTCAGTTGGCATATAACTTGAAAGTTTTTTTGGTGGTGTTATGTTTTGTTTTGATGGGGCTGTAACTAAATACAAGTGGGTTATATACCTATAGTTGTAATAGAATTTAACAAGAAATCTGTAGTTTGTAGATAGATGCTCCCAGAATTTAGATTATCTGAAAAGAAGCAATTTCTTCTTGTTACTCTGGGTGAGACAGCTGCAACTCAAGGGAACTATACAGAGTAGTCTTTAAGTTGACTTGTATGAGATTTGGGTTTGAAAACTTTAACCTGTTAAACTGCCTGCTGCAGAAGCTTCTATTGATACCCTAAGGTAAACAAATTTAGCAACTTTTGTTGTTGTTGTTGCTAAATGAAAGGAAACCAGTAAAGCTTTTGCTGTCTGCAGTGAAGAGAGGGTTAAAGTGTAAGCCCATCAGCCATGAAGCCGCCTGCTGACTCACTCATGTGACTTCTCAGCAGCCTGGAAGACAGACTATCTTTGGGATTGAAAATCTAGAGTTTACAGCTTCTGTGATAGGCATGTGGAAAGCTGCCTCTGGATGCAGGCCCCTCAAGATTTGCAGGCTCCTGCAGTAGAGCTGGGAACCTTGAAGCTTGAATTCCTTGGCAGACATAAACAAGCAGAGGCTACTTTGATGTATTCACACTGAGAAATTCTGATACTTCCGACGTTTGTTCTGCCATGTTTCAAAGTGGGTGGAAAAATACACTTTTCTGACTCTTTCTGTGCACTGCATTTTCAGCCAGTTTTCAGCAGTTGTATCTTCATGGCATTCTAACTCTTTAAAATGGTCCACAGTCAAAATCTTTCACATTCCAAGAGCAAAATGGACCTTTGCCAGGCCTGATTACTCTGTTGAACTGGTGAATTGGTATCTGGGTAATAGAATCTTACAGGATTTTTGGTCAAAATTTAGAAAGAAAGTATTTCTAAAGTCAAGTCTACTTCAGCACTCGGTGTAAAAAGTTTTTTTCAGTGCCCCTCAGATGTGTACTTCCCTGTGAAGACTTTGATAACTTTTAGTTTAGTTTATCTTCTGAGTTAGTGTCTTCTCTCTGGCAAAAGCACATGGTTCATCCACAGAGACAAAACATTTGAGAAACTACTGTTTTGCTGAAGGTTCTTTAAAAATAAATAAATTCTGAAAACAACAAGGCTGCCTAACTGAAATATTTGTCCCATCCCTACCATTATCCTTTTCTTGCAGTGACCTTCCTTACAGGACTAATTTAAGATGAATCACAGATCAATCAAAGCAGTACTAGTTTGTCATTTCCTTTCCTACTGGGAAGATGATGACAGTTCAGCTTTGAGTTCCTTATTCTTTTTTGTCTTGCTGACAAAAGTTGTGCATCAGGCTATAAACAATCTTAAATTTAGGGAAGATGGTTTTAATTGTATCTCTGTTCAGAAAATTTTCTGCATTGCAGTATTTTTTATTTGTCCTCAGCATTATGAGAGTCAGCACAGAGAAGAGGACAGGAGACATTGGAAATACTGTGTAGTCTAGTTGTCTTTTGGAAGCCCTGAGCTATTCCATTATTTCTCTTTATTAAGAGTGTCTCTAGATTTTAGGGCAGGGTATAAAAATATTAAAAAGCAAAATATATGGAGAGCTTGATACTAAAGTGAGTCTCTTTTGCCTGTGTAAATAAATTAGATGTCTTTTTTAATGTCTTCTGCAGTAGACAGTCTGTACTATACACACAGATGGTTTAAATGTAATTGCATGTAAAATCTGTTTTCTCAAAACCATTACTACAGGTTTCCTATTAAAATCCTTTAAGGTTTTTGGTAAAGTGCTCTTGTTCCTATTTGGTGTAGTGAATATCCATGCAGAGTAGGGCAGTGCTGTTCATCCTGTTATGGCTGATGTGTGTGGAGCACAGATCAGTACAGGAGCAGCACTTTAAAAGAGTATAAGGAGCTGTAGTAGTTGGAAATGAATAATAAAGTTGTATATTTAGAGAAGTATCTAGAAGAAAGAAAAAAGAAAAAGAAAACCTGCTTCTGTAAAACATAGCAATTATTTTTTCATTCTTGCTCAAAAAGAAGAGACTGTAGGACTAGATGGTTTTCCTGTGCTTTATATTTTGGTGTCAGTTCTGTACTTGTATATGTTTATAAAATAGAAATTAGTTATTTTCTTGAAAATAGATGACAAATACAAACATTTTGTTCAGTATTAATCAAGCTAGAGTTTGTTATTTACGGAAGGAACAAGAATCACTGGAAAGCAGTTAAATAACACAGACTTAAATTTTTGAAGTCTAAAACATGCCTTTCTGTTTGGTTCTTTTTAGTCTGTAGTGGATGACTGGATAGAGTCCTACAAACATGACAGAGATATAGCACTTCTTGATCTCATTAACTTCTTTATTCAGTGTTCAGGCTGCAAAGGTAAGATGTTTACTCATCCATTTAATTCATACTGTACTGGGATTCTTTTTCTTTGCTTTTACACTGCATAAGCTGAAGGACTGCTCCATCCCTGCAGCTAGGTTACATTATTAGGCTTGTGTAGTTAAACTGGTATTTCTGAAGGTGGGAGCAGGAGGTTTTGACCTATGATAATGTATTTAAAAATGTAGATTAAACCTTTTGTATTCACACCAGAAGGAATGCAGGACTGGTACTTGGCACTTAACTTCAAAGTTTTCTTCCCATGCTCCTCCTTTCTTTCAGGAAAACAAATTTAAGCATTGGTGCTTTGTTTAGTCTTGGAATTCTAGTTTGGATTTATCTGCTTAAAACACTCCAGTGTTTTAAGATTGTTTCCTAGCCTTTGTAGAGATACTTGATTGTAAAGACAGTGTGGACAGCTTCAGGGTAGTCTGTCTACAGTAAGATTGGATTTCATATTTTATTCTTTTCTGTTTTTCTTTCTGTATTTCCATGTTCTCCATTCTTATTTTCCTCATCTCCTTCTGAAGAGAAGGTAACTTCCCCAGCAGTATCACTGCTCTTTATGGAGTAGAACTGGATGTAATTTGTTCTCCTCCAGTGTTTCTCTGTCCTGATAAACTCGAGACGTAAATCTCCAGAAAGCGACCAGCATTCCTCAGAGGTTATCCCTGCTTTCAAGAGCAGTGACCTTTTGATTATTGTTACCAGATAAAACTACAGAATCTTTTAATGCTTTCTGAGATGATCCTTGTCATGAATTTTGCAGTATAGTTGCAGTAAACTTTAGGAGACTATTTGGTTTTTATATCACCATTTACACTTGAACAACTTGAGGGTAAGGCGAATAGAAATTGCATGAAATCACTGTGTTTATTACAGTGCAGAAGATAATAAGTAGCAATAGGCCTGCTGAAAATTGTCTTGTACTGTTTAGATTCTTGAGTCCTGAAAGGTCAATTCAGATGAGTGCAGTCTCTCAGCTGATGAAGAAGTCTGGCACAAATAGCTTTACTTTCCAAGTACGAGTGGATAAGTAAATTCTATAGGTGTGTGTACACGCACATACCCAAACAAGCACACTTGAAATAAAAAAAGCAACAAAAACTCTATATAGTAGAAAAAAAGTTGGTGCCAAACACTTTTTAGATGCTAAGAGCAAAAAATCTGTAACTTCTTGAAAAAATACATGTATAATCCATCTGCAGGTTAGCTGAAAATGGATGATTTTTATGTTGTAGCAGGAGGCATGTCACCTGCCAGCTGTCTACATCTACCATATTATAAGTGCCTAATACTCTGATATCTGACTTGTAGGAGTTGTTACAGCAGAGATGTTCCGACACATGCAGAACTCTGAAATAATCCGGAAAATGACTGAGGAATTCGATGAGGTAATTTATTGAAGCGATGAACATGTAGTATTTATTTAATTATTATTGTTCTTGTTATTGTTATTATTGTTATTGTTATTATTGTTATTGTTATTATTGTTATTGTTATTATTATTTTACCTGTCCTAATCTTACCCTTGAAAGAAACCTGTAGCAATGTGATTCAATAAGGTCAGCTGTCTAAATGACAGGACTTTTACGAATGAAAATCTTGAGCTTCCTTATTTCATGGCACTTAGGAAGAATAGGAAGTGAAGCCCTAAACATATATATATATAAAAAAACTTGTTTTATTAATGGTCTGAGAAGTCAATATTGGCTTTCAGTTTTTGAATAGTGCTAACTCCTACTGCTGTGGGGCTGTGTGGGATGCTTCCTTCTTCCTGCTGTGTCTGTAAGGCCTGTAAGTCTTTTAACTTTTAAAATGGTTGCTAAATTTATTTCTATGCATTCATTAATCTTCAATTCTTGGGGATTTCAGTTTGGTTATTCTCCAATTGAAAACTAATGCTTTGCCTTTATGGGGATTATAACTTCCTTTGAATTGTCAATTACTTTCTGTTCCACTGAGGGTTGGGATAAAGGAGATGCATTGGTGTGGTGTGTGTTTTGTTGTTTTGTTTTTTGTTTGGGGTGTGTGTGTTTGGGGGCTTGGGGGTGTATTTTTGTATGGTATTCCTTTCACTCTGTATTCCAGAGAACTTAGGCATAGTTTTAAAGCCTCCTCCTGAAATCTGTCTTAATATGGATATAATTCCCCCTCCAATTCAAAACACATCAGTGACTTTAATAGAGGGGGAAATGTAGCACATTTTTACTTAAAAGGATTTTAGTATTCATTAGAATTATAGTAAACAAATTTATTTATGCATTGAGATAAGGAAATATTGTATTAAATTTATAAAGCTTCATCTGAGACTGTTTGTTCAGGGTGGGTTTTTTTAATCACTATGTTCCCTTACCCTTTCTTATAGCAGAATTCTAATACACATGGTTTCTAATCCCTTTTCATGGATATTTTCTTTTCAACCTATAATGTTGTTTAGCCTTTTAAAGAAGCTGATCACAGAAGCACTGATAATAAAGGATTTCTTTCTCCCTAGTCACCTCCCACCTCTGACCTATCATTTTACCAGTATTTGTAAAGCTTCCTAGGTTGGGAGAGGAGTGCACACTTGTTATTTCAAGGTGTTTTAGTAGGTCACTGTATGACTTAAGAACTTTTCAGTCTGGTGTGTAAGCATCTCCCTGTAAACTTCATAATGGTCCTGAACTGAACGTTCCAAAAGGTAAACTGACTGTTCATGTGATGGTTCTTCTGTTCTAGTGTAACGCAAAGCAGATTTGTTAGAGGTATGAAGGGCCTTTTTTACTATTTTTTTTCTTTCTAGGGACTAGGACAGAAAGAAGAAATTCATAGTTGTTTCACTGTATCTGGTTAAGTGCATTTATTTTTTTATGGTAGGACTTACAGAATGTTGTCTGTGTGTGTAACAAGCCTGAGCTGCAGAGCAGATGCATATTTGTGAAACCAGTTCTTTTAGCATTGGAGATTTTGGCTTCAGAGTTTTGCCCATCTCTTTTAAATCTCAATTTAACAGAGTATCTTTGAAGATGTTTAAGAGAATGTCCTTTATTTTTATTTTTTTTCCAATAGGATAGTGGAGATTATCCACTAACTATGGCTGGTCCCCAGTGGAAGAAGTTCAAATCCAGTTTTTGTGAGTTCATCGGAGTCCTGGTGCGACAGTGTCAATACAGCATCATATATGATGAGTACATGATGGACACTGTCATTTCACTGCTGACAGGGCTGTCAGACTCCCAAGTCAGAGCATTTCGACACACTAGCACCCTGGCAGGTCAGTGGACTGGATTTATCTGTGTTTTATTTCTATTTTATGTTTTGTGGTGCACAGGAAAGAATTGTACTGGTTGAACGTTGGAAATTGGACATTCGACTTGGGTTTCATTGGATGATAGAATTTTCTTCTAAAGCAACTTGTTTTGGTACAGCTTTCTTGTCTTCATTGGATTTTCTTTACTGGAAACCACAGCATTCTTTATCAGTTTTCTAGTAGTGAACTTTTTTTTTGTTAGCTTTCAGTCTAGCAGGAAAGGTAAATACAAGAAAACTTTTCAGTTGATTCTACAAGCTTGTCTTTCGTCCTAACTAGGGTGTGGGTACATCTTTAACCTCACATGCAGTTGAACCCATTCATGCTTTGTACTAAGTCAAACAGGAGTAATATTTTAGATTGGATGCAATTTTTACCACGAATCTAAATTGTGCTGTATATTGAGACCATGGCAGAACATAACTGAAAGTAGCATTTTCATTGCTTGCATTAGAAATCACTTTAAATAATGTTTCAGTGGTGATAGTCACTAAATTTCTGTATGATTTTAAGTAATTGTGCCTTTTTACAGAATTTTGATTTAATTATTTAAAATTGTGAAGAAATCCCTTTTAAGTTCAGTACTAGAGTGTTTTAAATAAGTAATTACATCATTATATGGACAAAGGATAAGCTTCTTGGATAAGGAAGTGCTAAATCTACATTGATTAATGAAGAAGGGTCTCAGATGTCATAGTGCTCCACTCCACTTACATCAGGCTTATTATAGCAATTGAGTCTGTACAAGGTGCATTTAGATTGTGAAACAGAGCTTTGGCCACACTGGAAATGGTTCTTCTAGTTCAGTGATTTAGAGCTTGCTTCAGTTCTGCCTATCTGATCAGTTGCTCTAGCTCATTGATCAGCTCTCTTGAATATATACTCTGCACATTGAGCTGCTATGAGACTGCCACTAGCCAAGGCATTTATTACGGAGGGAGGAACAAAACTTACGTACTGTTTCTTCTGTCTCATCAACTTGACTGTTTTACTGTATGACTCATACAAGTTTTTGTTTGAAAAAACAGGTTTTTGCTGCTTTTTTGAGCTGTGCCTAAAGCCAGGTTGCAGAAGTTGCCCTGTTGCATGTCTGTTTCTGTCACACAAAATAATTAGCAGTAGTCTGTTTGCATTTGTTCACATCAGTAGTTAATTGTGTTGATTTTGTGTAATACTTGTGCATTTCATATGAGATGATAATTTCCATTCTTGAATATTTTGTTTTGTATGGCATAGAGAGAGCCAACAAAATCCTTGTATCCATATTTACTGTTATCTGCAGTAATTTTGGCTTTGATGATTAGCTCAGACTTGTTCTTTTCATCTTGATATCCTTGGAGATCACAGCGTGTGACAGCATCTCCATGGATCTGCACCTCTTTAAGCCTTACTTATCAACTTCATGCTAGTGATACATGTTGAATAATACTCTGTGTATGCTCAGCTAGTGCAGTCTCTTCAATGCCCACTTGTTGAAGTCCATAAGAAAAGCAAGTATTATATTGTTGGCCACCTCGTGGCTTCTGGAATAGGTATATTGACACCCTTTGGAACAGGGCTGATCAGAAATAAGAGGATGCAAAAAGTCCCACCCAAGTATATTTTACATTCTAGTCAATTCTCTGATTTCTAATTGCCCAATGTCCTTTCTTTGCTTCTGCAAAGACAGGGATATTGAATGAAAACTACACCCTCATTAAAATGAAATTGAAGGGAAAAGAATAGTGTGAGGTGGTGGTGTTGGTTATCTTAAGGCATTTGTTTCTTCCAAAGGAAAAGTCTTTTAAGGTAAAATTCCTTTTATGTTGGAGGCTGAATGATTTGTTAACAACAGTCTACTTACTGGTTCTAGTAATGGAATCCTTTTTAGTAGTTCTCAGGCTACTTTTGTAAGTCTTGCATTACATGTTCATTTTTTGAGGCCAGCACATCCTAGATTACAATTTATTATTAATTTACATAAGTCTACAGTACTATATAATTAATAAAGTTTATAGTATTAGAAAGTTGACAGAAAAAAAAACAAAACACAACAAATGCCAGTTTCATCTATTGTGTTGATAAATAATGATGCTGTGCTTAGTAAAACACTGCAAAATGTTGCTTATCAAGTAATGTATAGTGAATATATTTTCATAAATACAGAAGTGCTTGACAGGAGGAGGTGTCAAAATTTTAATTGTTTTTCTTAGATCAGATAATCTTTTAAATAATCCTTCTTTTGACTTTTTTGTAGCCATGAAGCTGATGACTGCTTTAGTGAATGTGGCATTAAATCTTAGTATTAACATGGACAACACACAGAGGCAGTATGAGGCAGAACGAAACAAAATCATTGGGAAACGAGCTAATGACAGGCTGGAGCTCCTACTACAGAAGAGAAAGGAGGTTAGTGCAACTGTGTGCAGGTGTGGCTAGCATGAGTGATGATAAATGAAAATTAATTATTCATCTGGAATTTGTTGTGGGCTTGTTTGGGTATTTTTGTAAATGAAGTTACTAGTATCTCTGTTTCATTCTTTACAGTGCTCATATTGAATGTGTGAAAAACTTTGGAGGATTCTTCTTACCATCTGGTTTTCTGTAAAAAGACATAAATGTAGGCTCTTAAAAATGTTGCTGTCTTAGTTAGCAACTTTATACTCCTGCTGTTCCTTGACTAGTTTCCTAAACTGAGCTCAAAATACGTAACAAAAATTACCAGACATTGACTGTTTTGACTTCTAGAGAAGAACCATATGATCTTGGGGCAAAATAATGCTCTTATTAAACCATACTAATCTCAGCAGAAATTGTGTTTGAAGGCTTTTGGTAAGGGCTTTTCTTCTGCAGAGAACACTTTCAAAATTGAAAACGCTATCTTCTTCTATTTTTGGGTAAAAAGGACTTGCTGATTCATTGCTGACAGTACTGTCTTGTTGAAAGCCCTAATTCATTTATTCACTTTTTCTTGGAGGGGGGGAAACTGTAGTTGGGGGGTGTTGTTTTGTGCATTTTGTTTCTTTGTGGTGTTCTTTCTCTGTTTTTGTGTGGTTTGTTTGTTTTGTGATTGTTTATTTTTGGAGGTTGGGTCTGTTTAACTACATTTTTTTTAAGAGTTAAAAATAACCCTGTGATCACAGGAGACATCTCACCTTTGTTCTTAAGCTTTTATACTGTTACCTGTTCATATTTTTACTTTCCTAAATATTCAGATAAAGTAACAACTTGTGTTCCTGTCAATGATCTTGCAGTTTGAGAAGGATCCCTTAAACACCCATTAAATGCACTTGGGCTAGGTGCAGGACCAGTCCTATTATAAGGATTACATTGATACACAGAAAAATTGAGACTTTCTCAGTCTCAATTGATCTTATGTATATTGGCTTTTAGAATTTCTTACCAGCTTTTCCAGTTCTGGTTTTGATTTTCCATTTTTCTTGTACTAAATGAAAGTAGGCTGCAAAGTGACATTCAGTTGTGTGTTTGATTTCAGGTTTTGTTTCATTTATAACTCAGCCTTATCCAGTTCTAAACTCACTTTTATTCACTGATTCTTCCTGCATGTCTTTTGTCTTAATATTTTAATCTGTGGTTGTTTGCTGGCAGTATTTAGTTACCATCATACCTTTTAACTAACTTTCTTGGATTTCCAAAGCAAATAACAATTTTCTGTGTTTTAATGTATCACTTCTTGAGTCATTTGCATGTCTAGCTCTTGTTGTTATTCTGAGAGTGGATTTGTCTCCTCCATTATTTTTCAGCTTCATCATCTTAAATTATTCTGCAATACCTTATTTAGTTTCTGCATTTTTTTTTTCTCCACTCTAAGTAATGGAACAGGAGGAAGGAGGTATTTGAAACAGAGTACATGCAGCTCATGTAGCCACTTGCAGAGTTCTTCATCTGTATCTTATCTTTGTAGATTACACATTCTTTACCACACAGAAAAAACTCCTCATAATACAGTTCACACAATTCAGGTATTCTAATAATAACGTGTCCCCAAAAAAGAAAATTGATTAAAAAAGTTACTTGAAAATTAAATCAAGTTTTCTTAAGGAGTTTGCAAAAACCTAAGATGTCTTTGTTACAGTTGAAGAACAGATGTCAGAATTACTAAAATTTGTGTGCTGTGGTAGATACATTTCTTTAAATAATAGCATATTGTACTGAGAAACAGATTTGTGACTATTTCAGGAAAGGATTTAATGGCCACACTTGCAAATGTTAAATTAATTCAGTTTGTCCCACATCAGTGCCAGCTGATCTGCCTGTAAAGCACTGCTCACTATTGATGTACTCTGTTCATTCTTTCAGCTTCAGGAAAATCAGGATGAAATAGAAAACATGATGAATGCAATATTTAAAGGTGTTTTTGTGCATAGATACCGGTAAGTTTCTCTTAGTAAGTAACTTGTAGCTTCAGTAATTTATTTTGGAAGCTGGTGACATGGTAGTTCTAATTAATCATTTGATCCTCTTGCCCTGCTTCTCTCCACAGAGATGCAATTGCTGAAATAAGAGCTATTTGTATTGAAGAGATTGGCATATGGATGAAGATGTACAGCGATGCCTTTCTCAATGACAGCTACTTAAAATATGTGGGGTGGACTATGCATGATAAGGTAAGCTGCACTGAGGCAAAGAACAGAGGCAGGGAGCATCACTCCACGTTTTTTGTGGTTGATCTTGCCAGACTGGCTTCTGAACTAACTGTTCTAATCAGTCCCTGCTTTTCTTATCACTCAGGGGCACTGGCATTTCAATATACGTATTTGAATGGTTTTAGAGAGTATATATAGATTTTTAAGGAACTGTTACTTCTAAGGAAATAAGTTTATATTTATTTATTGCTGATACAGACTTCTACCTTATAAAATGAATGTATTTCACATGGAATAATCCAGTCACATAGCCTAACACTTTCTCTGTTTTGTCAAGTTAAGAAACTTTCAGCATTCTCAGCTAGCTGTAAAAAGCATGGGAAAAGTCCCCTTTTGTGCTATTGAGTGCCTCAAGTTATTACTTACCAGCTAGAGATTAATCTTTGCTTGGAGTGGCCAACAGTTCACAAATACTTCTTGATTTATTGTTGAGTCAGCACAGTGCCTCAGATCTGGCATTAGAGACTTCAAGTTATCAAATCAGTAGTGAAACAGATGAGGGATGCTCACTCCTTTGCTGTTCATGGGTTTGGTATAAAAAACCCAATAACCTCTGATAGGTGGGTGATAAGAAACTGTGAAGTCAGTTGTTGTAGACTTCTGGGTAGTATCTCTGTATCTGTACCTTAAACCATGTTCTCTGCTGAAGTAATTCTTGTAATTCAGGAGGATTATTTCTCTGTATCTGCTTGGTAATTCTGATGTAAGAAGAGATGGTCATTAACAATACAGATGTAGCCAGTTTTAAGTGAAAGGAAACGTAATTCTACACAGAGAAGTGTTGAGCACCTATAAAACATCTTTAAAGAATGAAACACTTGTATTTTGACTTGGAGATGCTGACTGCAGTGAGGCACTTAAGTTTTATGTTTGTTTATTTGGCTTGTTACAAATATGGGCATATTCTTCTGTCATTAATGAGATTATTGGTAGTGTATCTTGACAGTATTTAATCTGTCTGCATTAGTTTAGACTGCAGAAGAAACTTGTATGATTTGAAGAGCACATTTGTATCCTATACTTGACTTTTAATCCAGTTTTTAACTTTATTTTAGCAAGGGGAAGTACGACTCAAATGCCTAACTGCTTTGCAAGGGCTTTACTACAATAAAGAGCTTAATTCCAAATTGGAACTCTTCACCAGTCGGTTCAAGGTTAGTGTAACTTTGTATTTTTGAGCGCATATGATTTATTTTTTTTTAAAGTTGCACTACATGTCTTTCCTCTTTAAAAATACTTTCTTTTGTGTTCTTAGGATAGAATTGTGTCTATGACTCTTGACAAAGAATATGATGTTGCAGTCCAAGCAATAAAATTACTCACTCTTGTTTTACAGTAAGTATATCTCCTTACCTGACCTACAAGAAATAGGAAAACTTAGAAAGTATTTCTCATACCTGTGAGTGACAGCAGCAGCTTGGCAGAATTTGGGTGATATAAAATTTAGAGAAATATCTATGCATCTTACAGCTTAAAAATTGGGATTTAAAAATTAATCTGGCTAGAAAGTGCTGTTACTTACCTGCCACAGTTGAGTGTAAAGGCTAGAAACTAGCTTATAATTCAGCATCCCTAATTTGAAGCTGTTGTGGAATGTTTCAACTGAATAAATAAGTGATGTATTGGAACATCATGCACTAGTTGAAACTTTGAGCACAACCACCTACCAAACACATTGACTGCATTAGTAATTTTTGTCTAGGAAAATTTAGGAATTATTCTGTCTTGGATTCTAAGACAATAAACAGAGGGAAAAGTACTTCTGGGTTTCTGTCTCCTTCATTAGAGTTCATACTGTATTGACTCAGACATTTTGTTTTTTTTCTTCTTCCCATCCCCACCCCTAGGAGTAGTGAAGAAGTTCTGACTGCAGAAGACTGTGAAAATGTCTATCACCTGGTTTATTCAGCTCACCGGCCAGTGGCAGTTGCTGCGGGGGAATTTCTTTACAAAAAGTAAGATGGAGAAGTTACAGTTCATGTCTTATTCTTGTAGGTTTTAGTGTGTGAATTAACACTGTGGTTCTCATCAGTTTTAATTAAGAAAAGGAAAAACTTGAGTATTGAAGTGGCCTTAAGAAATTACTTGCAGAAAATGCAATGCTGCTGGAGTTCTGGAAGCATTTTGGTTTTTTTTGAAAGGGAAATAGTAACCTCTGAGCTATCCTAGGAAGAGTGGTCAGCAACAGGGGACCTCAGTTTCCATCCACAGCGAGTTCTCCTGTGGGGTG
>JANHGL010025092.1:49582-124004 GCA_024611195.1 Ceyx melanurus | reverse complement strand
GCCCTTCAGTGAATGCTTTAGTGTGAGTAGCAGCTACAGAGAACATAGTAAAAATAAAATAATAAATTAAAATTACAATCAAAACATTCCTGTCTCCTTTCCCATCCTTCCCATATTCTGTGAAACAGGCAGTAAAGTACCAACTTCGCAGATGTGAAATTGTTAAAATGATAATTGTTCCAAATTACTTCCTTTCAAAAGAAAATGTGGAACCAAGTGCAAAGTGTTAAGTGTGTGCCTGTAAAAAATATCTTGATGTGAATTCACAGTGGTAAAGGCAGTGAAGAAGAAAAGTTGTCCTGAAATAATTTTTATTTTAGGCTCTTCAGCCGCAGAGATCCTGAAGATGATGGAATACTTAAAAGGAGGGGAAGACAAAGTCCAAATGCTAATCTTGTGAAGACATTAGTGTTTTTCTTTTTGGAAAGTGAAGTAAGTGAAGTTTCAGGGACATCCTTGATTTTGTGGTGTGTGTTTTGGTTTTCTTTTTGTTCAGAGTTTGTTAGTGTTTTAAATTATTATTTTTATTTAATTTGTTGTTTTTCTCTTCCCCACTCATTGGTCAATAACCTTTGTCCTGGTGTCCTTATTTGAGCAACTTACAGGGTCAAAAGGCTTTTCTGTGTGGTTGTATTTATTTGAAGAATCCACCCACTGCACAGTTCTGAAATAGTCATGAGCTCTCTTATTTGTCAAATATTATTTGGTCATTCTTCATGGTAATATATAAAAATAAAAATATAAAATATTTGATGAGATTTCTGGGGGGGGTGGGGGGGACTATGGTGGGAAGTGTGTGGAATCCAAACAAGTTCTGTTAGATCTTGTAGCACTGTTCTTTGTAGCAGTTGCTTTGAATTCATCTTTTTAAGTTCAGCTTTTGGGGACAAGAGGCTTCTCTTGAACCAGAGAGTTTGCGAAACTTCTCTGTGGTTTTCTGGAGCCAAGTAAGGAAAGTACCCTGTTATTATGGCAAGTTCTGCAATGAACTTTATTGATGATAAAGAAAAATCTGTTCTCCTTTTAGTTGCACGAACATGCTGCTTATCTTGTGGACAGCATGTGGGACTGTGCTACAGACCTCTTGAAGGACTGGGAATGTATGAACAGTCTTCTGTTGGAGGAGCCTCTAAACGGAGAAGAACGTAAGAGATTTCTATAGACCTTTCTTTGTATTGATTCACAGTTTCTGTTAGTCTAGATTTATAAGGAAAAAAGATACTTGCTTTTATGAATGCCCAAATATTCTCTATTTTCACATTACAGTAATAAATCACTATTGTCAGTTAAAAATGCGAGGAAGAGTAGAAAGTGATCACTTCTGGAAGTGAGACACAGAAGAACTGTGATGGCAAGAGGGACAAAAGAGGGGAATAATCATGCAGTGTTCAGATGCCCTTCTGTCTTCACAGGTTCAGGCTGTACTTCTGGCTTTAGAGAATCTAAGCTGCTTGTGAAACTGGTTCATTTATTTGAGTATTGAAACTACCCTGTGGCAAAATGCCATCAATTCTTCAGTGGTGGTAAAACCAAAGCCCCTGGCATAATTCTGTAATTCATCCTCCCTAGTGAGTGGACCACTGAAAGATGAAAAGGAATGAAAATTATCAAGCTTTGGTACTTGTTTCATCCTGTCCTGAGACTCATCCAGTGATAATCCCTCATTTGAAAATATTTTCTCATGTTGTTGTAGAAGGTGCTTATCTTGTCTATCCCCTCTGCCGCCCTTACCTCTGCAAATGAGCTATTTGGCTTTGCATTCTTTTCTGGGGGGCATAAAGAAGAGTGTGGCCAGCAGGTTGTGGGAGGTTCTCCTCCCCTTTTATTCTGCACTAGTGGTACCACAGCTGGAGTATTGTGTCCAATTCTGGTCTCCCCAGGTCAAGAGGGACAGGGAAATACTAGAGAGTCCAGCTGAGTCTACAGAGGTGATAAAGGGACTGGAACATATTTCTGATGGGGAAAGGTTGACAGCCCTGGGGCAGTTTAGCCTGGAAAAGACTTACTAGTGTTTACAAGTATCTGCAGGGTGGGTGTCAAGTAGAAGGGGCCAGTCTCTTTCAGTTCTGCCCTGTGACAGGACAAGAGGTAATGGTGGGAAGGTGAAATGAATGGGGAGTTCCGTCTCAACATGAGGAAAAACTCGTTTGCTGTGAGAGTAAAATAGCCTGGAACAGACTGTCTGGGGAGTTTGTGGAGTCTCCTTCTCTGGAGACTTTCCAGACCCACCTGGATCTGTTCATGTGTGGCTGCCCTGGGTGACCCTGCTCTGGCAGGGGATTGGACTCGATCTCCAGAGGTCCCTTCCAACCCCTACCATTCTTTCATTTAATTTTTTCTCTAAATAAAAACATAAACTATATTTTGAGCCTTAGATGCTCATACTTGTGGAAAATGAATGAAGAAGCTGTGTACTCACATCTGTGTCTTCCCTGCAGCTTTAACAGACAGGCAGGAGAGTGCCCTGATCGAAATCATGCTCTGTACGATTCGGCAGGCGGCCGAATGTCACCCTCCGGTGGGAAGAGGAACAGGAAAAAGGGTAGGAAGCAAAGAGTTGCTCATCTTGAGATGTGGGAATAGACGTGGTGGGGGTGGCATGGGAAAGAGGAAAAGGGTGTTGCTGCTGAATGGACTGAATTCAGAAATTGAGCTTTGGTCTCCCCAGCCTCCAGTATGTGATTAGCCCGACTAGGTTACTTGTTCTGGGCTTTGCTGTGTTTGTAACACTAATGCATAACTGCTGCACTTGGTTTTGCTATTAAAGGTAAAACAAAATTGGTTCTAAAAGAAATATTGGTTGGAAAGGAGAACAAAAATCAATGTTTGGGAGAGCTAAAATGAAAACAGCAAACTTTCAATTTGAAAAAGTAGAATGAGGGAAAGGAATATACCCCACAGTCTGTTTGGAAGGATAGTCCATGAGTTGGCTCTTCTCTGGTAGAGTTTAGGCAGCCCTCTTAATGGGCCATGAAGCAGGGAGAACTGTTTCAAGACTGGTGCAGCTTTTGGCAAGAAGTCCATTTAGGTACAGATCAGAAGCTTGTATGAAGATAAGACTGCCATATTAATTGAGTAAATGTCTTTAAGCATTTTAAGTAAACTGAAAGGTTTGCTGTCCTTTCATTATCAGTAAAAGCATTCTGATAATGGAATTTAGTTTCAGGGAAAGTAAACCTTTTATTCTAGATTGTCATTTTTGTTTTCAATGTAACTTCAGTAGCATTAGGTGAATTTGGATTTAGATTTGAGGTTTGTGGGGTCGATTGGTTTGTTTTTTATTGTAATTGGCTTTTCTTCTTGCTTTCATTGCTATTTTATGTTGACATTAGAAGGGTTGTGTACCTAATTGTTATCTCTTTAATGATGAGAACTTTAAACACCAGAACTTTTAGCTTTTAGTTGTAAAATCCTACCAATGCCAATATTATAGGTGCTGACAGCAAAGGAAAAGAAAACCCAATTGGATGACAGGACAAAAATTACTGAACTTTTTGCAGTGGCACTTCCTCAGTTGCTAGCAAAGGTAGGTTGAATTCCATTTCTTGCAGAAGGGCTGTTGTTGAAATGTGAACAGGTCTAGTTTCTGTAGTTAATTGCATGGCTTGCACAAGTCTTTTTTTTTTTTTTTTTTAACTAGTTTTCATTAATACTTGTTCTATAATGAATTGTGTTGCCCAAAACTTTTTAAATTAAACTTGTTTTCCTTGTCAATTTTACAGTATTCTGTGGATGCAGAGAAAGTCACCAACTTACTGCAGTTGCCACAGTACTTCGACTTGGAAATTTATACAACAGGGCGATTAGAAAAGGTAAAGTAACATTAAATAACATAAAAGGAGAAAAAACCAGAATTTAGAGTTAGTCACTGGATTTTGGTTTTGTCAGACTTCATTTATAACCCTTATTGAGAATAAATATTGAACCTCACAGCTGGCTGCTGTTATTAGAGATTTGGAAAGTTTGAGTTTTCTAATGACTGTCTGGTGAGTGTTAACAGAATCTTGATATTGGATGAACTCTGTGTGAGAGCATTTACTGTTGGATGATGGTCGTGTTTGAGATGTGCTGCCTGACAGATAAAGCCTGTAGAAATAGCTTGATAAGTTTTCTTTTTCATATCATTGAAACTGTAAACAACCATCTTAATTGCACGGAAAAGGAGAAAACCACCAGATCACAAATACATAGTTCCTGCTCTCATTTTATCTGCTCTGATGATGAAGGTGGTGTAAGCTCTTCTCATCTGCATTTTCTCCTTCTTAGATGCTCCATTTTATTGTATTGTGGAGCAAGTAGCTAGAAATAATTAGGGTCAAAAAAGTAATCAAATGTTCAGGTGACAGCATAGCTGAGCAGCAGTGAGCAACTTGGGTTAAGGGGAGGCATTAAGAATGACTGAAGTTGGTTTCAGTGCTTGATACTTGAGTGTTATGAAAGTAAATCTTCAATTATACAGCTCTTAAGACCATGTATAAATGTTTTTGTGAGTGGGAGATAAATGCTTTTGTGTTCAGTTGTCGTTGAAAATTCAAGTTTTAGATAAAGCTATACTGACAGTTGTAAATTTTTAATGACTTCTCAAGATGCATTGAATCTTTAGCCTTTGACAAGCTTCTGCTCAATTTTTGCTTAATAGATTTTGAATTTATTCAGAAGCTTTCCAGAAGTGTTTTATGTTGTGGGTCATAATTGCAAGAGTAATAAATGGAATTTGTCTTTCAAAATTCCTTAAGGTTTAATATAAGTATATATGTGTGTGTGTATATACATATGAATAATTTTTTTTTCCATTTCTCCTCTTCCCTGTAGCATTTGGATGCCTTACTGCGACAGATCCGGGATATTGTGGAGAAGCACACAGACATAGATGTTTTGGAAGCATGTTCAAAAACATACCATGCTCTCTGTAATGAAGAATTCACCATCTTTAATAGGGTTGATATTGCAAGAAGTCAGTTAATAGATGAATTGGCAGACAAGTTTAATCGACTTCTTGAAGACTTCCTGCAAGAGGTATTTTAATGTGCAAGATCAACTTTTCCTGCCTTTGTAAATATTTCCAGCATGTCTTCCTGCAAGTCACTGGGTTAGGAATGGGAACATCCCTCTGACTTTCAAAACTGTTAAGCACAATAATACAACAGTGTCATTGCTGTGATTGTCAACTCAGACTTAGATTAGGACAGTGAGTCTTTGATTTTAATCTCCTTTTGCCAAGTGTCTCTTGGAAATGTGAGAAGTTTTAGATAAATGATGAAACTAGGTAAGCTTTTCACCTTTAGGTTTTGAAGCTCATGTTTTTGAGAGATGTAGCACTGTATTCCACCAGGATATGCTCCTCAGTACTGGTATTGCTACTCTGGCCTGTGATTGCATGTTGGTGTTTAATACCAAAATATTAAACACTAGCAAGCACTCCCCCTCCCTTCCCAAGTTTAATCGTTTTTAAATCACTTTGTTTCCCACACTGTGCTAATCTGAAGAGTGAGGATTTTCTGGTATTTAACTTCACTATGTGGGATCTCTGACATTCCAACAAAACTTGTTTCTCCTGCTCATCTGTGATACAGGGCATGGGAAGTGTCTTTTTGATGAGCCGTAGAATGAAGTAATTTCTCTGATGCAGACTTATTTTATCAAGCTTTACTCCTGTTCCTCTTGCTTAATCTGAGTTAGGACTCCACTCTAGAAGCCCTAGGCAGAGGTGGATAGTGTAAGAAATGTGCCTACTAATCCAGTTGGATTTCCCTCTTTGAGAAAAAGAAAGTGAGGTGAAGCAAGGAAATGAAATGCCAGCCAGTTGGCTTGAAGGAAGAAGGCAGTACTCTGGTGTTGCCATTTCAGTGTTGAAATCCATAGTGCTTTACTGAGGTTCTGCAACTACACACCACTAAAACACATTGGACTTGCAGTTTTTCTGATACACTGAAGAGGAGGTTCTATGACCTTAGATAGTTGTACATACTTCAATAGATACTTTTTGGACTCATTCATTTTTACTACTTTTTTTTTTTCCCAATACAAATTTGTCACAACTTGTGGGAAAATTAGAACAAAACACTTCCCTTAGCTCTCTGACTTTTTTCCTTTGATTAAAGTAAGATTGAAGTACTGACCTGTGGCCCATCTCGTCCAGTATCTATTGTCTGACAGTGGCCTCTGCTGGATTCTTCAGAGAAAATTGAAGCACCTACACAGTGCAGTGTGTTCTGCTAGCCTAGACTTCTTTTCCCCTCCCTCTTCCTTCTCTGTTATTTCTCCTGATGGCTAAATGTGAACTGCTGCCTAAAGAGTTTGAGTCCAGCTCTTAAACTCTTCCAAAAACAAATGTCGTTCATTGATAAATAATTTTGATGCAGCCCCCCCACCCTGGGAGCATGACACACACTCATGTTTTTGGGTGATTTGTTGGTTTGGGTTTAGTTTGGGGTTTTTTTGGGTTTGGTTTGTTTGGGGGTATGTGGTTGGTTGGCTTTTTTAAATCTTAAGTTCCCTAGTTTTCTTAGCATACATTGCTTGGGATATCTTACTGTGTTGTTATGAAATAGGGGGAGGAACCTGATGAAGATGATGCTTATCAAGTCTTGTCAACACTGAAGAGAATCACTGCTTTTCACAAGTAAGTAGGATTCTGCACATAACTGTCAGGGGTTGTTGTGGGGGTTGGATTTGATTGTTCGTTTTCAATTTGATGTCTCAGCAGCTTGGTAGTTTTTCTTTCTCATGTGCATTGTTGAGTTGTGCAGAACATGATGCATTTTGAACATCTGAAGAAGTATATTAAAAATATATATTGAAGTGTTTTGGGGTTGGGTTTTTTGAGTTTGGCTTTGTTGTTTTTCTTGGGTTTTTTTAGTTGCTTGTTTTGTTTTGAGCTTGTTTTTGGGTTTTTTTTGGTTGGTTGTTTTGGTTTTGCATTGTAGTTGAGGGTGGTTTTGTTGGGTCTAGGGAGGCTATTTGTAGCTTTATTTATCTTTAGATCAGTTAAGCTGTTAACACCAAGTTGGAGAAATGGTGTTAGTTGAATTAATGTCTCTGCTTCATTTCTGATGCTTCCAGTGCTCATGACCTATCAAGATGGGACTTGTTTGGCTGCAACTACAAGTTACTGAAAACTGGCATTGAAAATGGAGACATGCCAGAACAGGTCTGTAGTTAAAATAGGTTCTTTAGGTACAACAACAAATAGCTGTTGTTGCTGTCTTGTAATGGCCTTTCTCATCTAATGTGTTGTTTTTTTTCTTCCCTTTTGATTTCAGATTGTTATTCATGCACTTCAGTGTACTCATTATGTAATCCTTTGGCAGCTAGCAAAAGTCACTGAAAGCAGTTCCACAAAGGTATATCTTGTTCTATTGTATTAGTAAATAAACATTTGTACACATCTGCAGTGTCATTAGGTGGGAACTCTGATGGAATTAATTAAGATTTAATTATTATTTTTTTATAATAGTACTTTCCTAGATCTACTTTTCTGTTTGTCAGAATTCATAGTTTTATTAGTTGAATGTTTGACTTTTTAACCTAGTATTTATCTAAATTGTTATGGTTCTATTATTTTAATGTCAGTATTGTGATAATTTGACAGAATTTGAAATTAATTGTAACAAATGAGTACAATGCCTGTTAGCCTGGCACAGTAACAGTGCTAAGGGAGGGCAGTTCTAAAACACATTATAGTCACTGCTGCTAAGTAGTGGGTTTGAATTTGTTTGCAAACTGAAGTGCCAAGTCAGTGAGAGCCAAGAACCTGCATCATAGAGTTCCTCCAGCTCAGTACATCACCATCGCCCTGTGCTCTTCAGCAGTCCTTTAAATGTGGTGTTAAATAAAGACATGAAAAGATAAAGTTAAATTGCAGACTTTCTCAGGGAATAATAGGAGGGCCTGTTCTGGTTCTATCTATAGTAATCTTGAAGGGCAGAGCTCTGGCAAATGTCATCTTTCTAATTTCACTTCTTGAAAAATCTTGGAGGAGGGATTAAGGTTTCTTGTATCCACTGGACAGCATTGCTTGCAGAGGGTGATTAAGTGGTTTGCTGTGCAAACTGCCAAATGAAAGATGGTTCTTGAAAGGCTAGACAGTTTAGAACAGGGTTCATAAGTGCTGGAACATTTTGATGCTGGGTACACTCTATGCTCTCTCACTGGCAACTTAGGCTGGAGTTGCTCTTGTTATTGGAGTTACTGATAACATGTCCTTTATGACAGCTGAAATAAGTAAAGTCCTTTTGTTGAACACTTTGCCATACTTCCTTTTAATTTAATAAGTCATAACTTCCCAGGGAAAAACCCAAAGATAACATTAATAATTAATGTCAATAAAATGTCATTTATAGGTAATATAAATAATAATATGTTGTTCCAATAAATTTACTTCAGTGTGAGGATGCATATTTTTTTTTCCCCCTTTATTTTAGGATGTGGTAGTATGCTCTGTAACTTCTTAATGTTTTTTATAACAAATAACACCTTTGTGAGATCCTGGTGTTTTTTTCTTCCATCCCATCATTTGAGACCTCATTAGTCCAATGAGTAATTGTGTCTTTATTGATTCAGTAATTGCAACCTGAAGGTGTGTTCAATAAATGTGAACTGCTTCACTGCTGTTCTAGGTAGTTTAGCATCTCTATTTTAATGGCTTCTAACATTTCCTAAGACAAAATATATGAACCAGCTATGGATACATATAGATTGTTGAGAAGCACTTACGTGAGGGAAGGATTTGAAGGCTTTGTTTATTTACTCTTTAAAGGATACACAGGAGTCTGAGGTTTTTGTAACAGTGGTTAAAGCTTTATCACATCTGACAGCAGAAACTGAGCTAAACACTGAAGAGTTAGATTAAAAATGAAGATTAATTTACCTGTTTTGCAGTAAAACACAATTTTTGTAATACTTTCAGGTGGAATGAAAGCAACTTAGTTGAAAAGTGGCCCTTTATTGAGAACAATTTTCTGTTCCTGTATAATAAAAATCAGTAAATTAAAGCTTCTTAGGTTTAACTTCTGTACCACAACTATTTTATTGTATTTAACTGCTTGCTGCAGGTTGGTACAGAAGTTCCATTGATTTCTATGCAATGCCAATGGAATGCAACAGCTAAGAAGTTGAAGCACGGGACAAGAAGTGACAAATATATTGTGCCTAAAGTTGGGGTTGTGGTTTTTTTTAACTTAAGTATGGTAATTAGCTTTGTAATTAGGTTGGTAGACTAAAACTATGTAATTCTATTTTTATGATAATGTAAACAAATAATTCTGTGTAAAAGAAAATATTCTTATGTGTAATTCTCTTAACATCACTGCAGTAATCTGAATGGTAAATGTGGAGAGAAAAGCATTTATGGAGTGAATGTGTTCTGAAATCATACTAAAACTCACAGTCAAGAAGGAGCTTTGTGATTCCTGTTGAGATTAAATAACAGCTGGTACCAATGTGTTACCTGCTTTCTTGGAGAGACTGGTTTTGGTTTAGATTGCATTGATTGTTGTTAAACTGGGGCTAGTTCTGCTTTATCTGACTGATGCTGGGCACACGGTTGGTCTTTTGTAATATGACTTTCCCAGTTCTACATGGGCTAGAATCTTCCCATGAACACACCAATTAGACTGCATATGTAGGTTGCTGCTTCATTTGCACAATAATCTACTTTCCTGAAGTTATAGTAACACTTAAACTTTATTTAACTTTTAGTGAGTTAAATGAATGCCATGTAGCCTTGTCTGCTTTTAGTTCTAAGCAGCTATCTAAAATCTAGCTTTTAAGTTGAAAATTCAAATATTTTAAGGAGAAAATAGGAAATGCTTTATGGATTGGGTTGGTTGGGTAAGACTGGTGTTTTTTTAGGCATTTGGTTTTTGTTTCTTTTCATTACTATTTTTTTAAATAACTTTGCTGTTTTCATTCCAATTTCCATTTCTTTTTGCCCTGGACAGGATGACAAAATTGGGGAAAGTACTGCTTCCTATTTTGATCTCCAATAGTCATTTTTATATAATGCAGTAGATTTGTATGTTCCAACCGTGTGAAGTCTGTGGTGGAAAGCTCTGAGAAATGCATGCACTAAATGTGACTATAAAATTGAAAAAGCAGAAGTATTTTATGAATTCCTTCTCTTTACAGGAGGATCTTCTACGTCTCAAGAAGCAGATGAGAGTGTTCTGTCAAATCTGTCAACACTACCTGACCAATGTAAACACTGCTGTCAAGGAACAGGTCAGTGGCTGCTGTTCAACCTCGTGGTCTTTGAGAAGATCCTGCTGCTGATGCTGGCAGCACTTGGGTGTGAATGTTGGGATTGGTCACATTTGAGTTTGAGGCTGTTGGGGTGCAGATGTGTGTGATTTTTATACATGCACATGTATCTACTGTAAGTTAGGGCATTTTATTGTTGGCAAGTGGTATTTCTTTTTCCTGGTCACCCTTAGGTACACACACACCAGTCAGTTGTTAACAATGCTTTTATAGATGTTATTCTCACAAGCAATTGGAAGCCTCAACAGTAATTCACTGTTTGGAAAACGTGTGAGCAGTTTCCATTTTACTAGTTTTATAGTCAGTCCCACATATAGTTGTCCTTTGTCAGGGAGAGTTTTAGCTGGAACTAAGATAATGGATATTTCAGATGTAAAATATGTAGGTATTTAGTCTGTGCAAGTAGAGCCTGACATTTCAGGTAGGAGACAAAAAAAGGAGACAAAAAGAAAAATTTAGTCATTAAGGTTTTGGTAGTTTTAATTTATCTTCCATTAAAAATTTTTTAAAAAAGATATATAATCTTTGGGGAAATACTTGTCTCAAGTTCTGAGGGTAACAAGGTCAAAGGAAGGTTAAACTGTAGGGGCTGAATCTCTTCAGTCTGTGGACAAATAGTTTTCTGTCCAGGTCACTCATAGGAGTTTCAGGCTTCCAGTGAAGAGCAAAGATTACTATGGGGGAAGAACCAAACTATCTTCTGAGTATACTTTAAAATTAAACAAATAGGAAGCTAGGAGCACTTCTGCTGCTGAAGGTAATAATAACCTTGTTGAGCTTCAAATTGAAAATGGGGTCCACTGAGTCACACAGCTGCAGCTTCTGAAACTCTTGCTGTAACAAGAATATTCTTGGAACTGAATAGGCAGATTCTGTGTCAGAGGTATCTGTCGTCAGATCAAAAGGTGTAGGGTGTGAAAATGCAAGTTACAAAAATTACTGAAGCTCTTGTAAGTATGTCTCTTGCAAAAGGCTGTGTAATTCCTGACTCCAGTGTATGCTGCAGAAACTAGAACTGCCTCAGTCACCTAGGGTACAATAGCCATAGTGCTTCTATCCTTCTCTAATCTTGTGAAAGGACACAAGGGACTTTAGAAGAGAATATGTATTTTTGTGACTAGGAAGTGAGTAATATTTGCTTTGAGGAGTGTGAGAACAGATCTGTTCATTAAAATGGAAGTACTTAAGAGATTAGAGTGAGAGATGAGGTGCTGCACTAAGCAGTGTCTTGCCTTCGTCTGCTAGCTTGAAGAATGTCAGTCTAAGTACTGATATGTTTGAACTTTCTGGGGAGGTAGAGTACAGACATTTATATATCTTGTCAGGTCCAAAATTCAGCCAGCAAAATGAAGAGGTGGTTGCTTTTTTGGAAGCAAGACATGCTTTAGGATTTAAAGGGATTGAATGACCTCAGCTGTTAGAAGTTTTACAAATGTAATGGAAACAATTTAAAACAGAAAGAAAAAAGGAGGCTGTATTACTATTGGTGTCCACAAAGTGACTTAATGTTGTATCTGTCAGGCAGAATTAGGTAGTTTCAGGCTTGTCATGTTTTAATATTGCAGTGCTTTGATGCTTAGTTGGCTTCATCTGTGCAGTGTTTTTATTTGGATACTCAATCTTCATACAGCAGCCTCCTTCAGAAATCTGCACATTGTGACTTCCAGTTGGCCTGGGTAGTTGCTTAGGACTTCAGTGGCCTATGTAGGCCATTAGGCTCTACTTTGTTAATTAGAAGTACATAATTCTAAACAAAAACTAGTTTCCAAACACGTATTTACTAAGTTTTCTTTTTAATAGGCTTTCACAATTCTGTGTGATGTGTTGATGATCTTCAGTCATCAGATTATGACAGGAGGACGTGACATGTTGGAGCCACTTGTTTACACTCCTGATTCTTCATTGCAGTCTGAACTACTCAGTTTTATTTTAGATCATGTGTTCATTGATCAGGATGATGATAATAATAGTGCAGGTTTGTACAAAACATGTTTCCTTCTATGTTATTTGCCTTGTAATGGAAATACTTTGGCTATGCTGGGGGAGGGGGGGATGGAGGGGGGGGGTGTGTGAGGTGTCCACGCTTGTTTTGGGGTTTTTTTTCCTGGCATTGAGGGATGTCCATGGGCACAGAGGTAGGTTTTTCTTTTAGATGTCAGCAGCTGATGAAAGCATTTTATTTTTTGGGGATGTGTAGGATAATCTTGGCAAAGGTTTGGGTTAATAGGCACAAATATATATGTGGCTATCAGGACAAAAGACTTGTCAGTGGGCAGTGAAGTGCACTGCTGTCAGAATTGAGGTCTGATCTTTCAGAATTGTTAGCCCACATCATTTTATATATAAAATACTTAAATATGAAGTATTTAAAGATGACAGTGTTGATGTTCTGCACTCTTTCTAGATGGCCAGCAGGATGATGAAGCTAGCAAAATAGAAGCATTGCACAAAAGAAGAAATCTACTTGCAGCTTTCTGTAAACTCATTGTATATACTGTGGTGGAAATGAATACAGCAGCAGACATATTCAAGCAATATATGAAGGTAAATCTGAAGACTAGTAATAATACTTCAGAAAATTACTAGAATACAATAGCTGTGGATTTTTTTAATATCTATTTTTACCTTGCAGGATAATGGATTCAAAACGTAAAGAATTGAAAGCTCCAGACTTTGTAGTTTGTAGGTCTTTATAAATATTCTTTTTCTGGAAGGAAAAAATGACAGAACAGTTTCACAGTTCCAGTATATGGGTAGCAAGGAGGGAGGAAGGAAACCTCCCTAAAAAAAAATATTTTTACATTGTTTCTAGTAACTTAATTTATTCTCCTGATCATTAGCATATTTTTAATTGAGTTAACAGTTAGCAACCTTTTGAGAATCTTCTCAAAAAAGTTAACTCCATGATGTCATCCTCATAAAATTTCAGCTTCAACTTTGTAGAAAAGGTGGTGGGGTTGAAGTTTTGTGACTTCCAGTCGTGCTGCATGTGTCCTGTCCCCCAGAATCTTCATATCTGTTCCTCTCTTATTTAAATCCAAACCCCATTCTTGGCTCCTGGGAGTCACAGCTGCACAATAATAAGAGTTCTCATTTTGTGAACTTGGAGTTTTGCTCCTTAGTGGTTACCTGAAAAAATACTGAAATTTGTGCAGCCTGCTTTTGTCTGAGTGCCCTACGTATAATTTGAATCTGTGAATAACTGTTTGGGTGTTTATTAAACCTGAAGTACTTAAAGTAGTGAACAAACAGTTGTCTTCATCAGAAAAATTATGACTATGAAGCCATCCATAATGCTTCCTTTCAGCAGAGAAAATAAAGACTCTTCACCAGACTTACAGGAGATGCTAAAAAGATTAGATTCTAATCTTGTACCCTGAAGGGGTGAACACGTGTCTTTAACAAATGTGCCATGGCCTTGAAGATAAATAGGTCATTCTGCTTCTAAAATAGTACTAATGACAAGAATGAAAAGAAGTGGAGATGCTCTTTCTGATTTGAAGGGATTTTAACCATTTTGGAGGTGTACTGGGATCTCATTTTTATGATGTAATCATGAACATGTCAGGTTTTTTTCCTCTTGAAAGTATTTACATTTTCTTTTGAATAGCAAATCCTAAGTGGTGCTTTGGGAACAATTTGGTAGTTGTAATGTTTTCAAATAAAATGGAAAGTTAACTTCTTTTAATTTATTATTGTGATTATTTTTTTTTCCTAGTATTACAATGACTATGGTGACATTATTAAAGAAACGATGAGCAAAACAAGACAGATAGACAAAATCCAGTGTGCTAAAACACTTATTCTTAGCTTGCAGCAGGTAAGAATGATTTACAATATTTATAATGCATGAAATTTCCATACTGTAGAGCACAGCCTGATGTTTAATAGCTAGAGTGAGGTATTAATGAAGAAATTGTTGTGGAAGGTAGGGATAAATAAGTCTGAAATGAAACACATTTTCTGCAACTATCTGAAAAACTGCCAGAAGTCTTCCTGTACTTCCAAACATTGTGCTATGAAAAGTGTATGTGAGAGGCTGATAAATAAGAAATCAATGTTCTAGCTTCTTAACTCTTAAAACAATAGTCTGAGCCACTTACTGAGAAACGTGTTGTGAAACTGCTGGCTTATTTAGTTTACTTATTCATGAACAGATAAACAAAGGCAAACACTTCCTGCCTGTATGCTGGGGTTTGGTGTTTTTGTTCATGTTCTGTTTTTGTTTTACAAAACTTACGTTTCCTTTTTTGTTGTTGTTGCTGGGGTGGGTTTTGGTCTGTGTCTTTCTTTCTTTTTGAGAAGTAATGGGAAGTTTTAGTAATTCATTATTTCTTAATGTTTGGTAGGGACTTCACCCATCTTTGAAATTAAAACATGATTTAATGCTCTCTTCAGTAAATGAGCTTGTTTGTGTGGAGACCTGATGAATTCAGTCGAGGTCAGAGTCGGATTCATCTGCTCACATGAACCATCTGCATGAATCTTATTTACAGAATCAGAGCTATAAAGCCATATTTCTGCAAACCACTGTAATTCAACATAGACCTCTGCTCTTGTTGAAAGGAAAAATGTACCCCAGTTTGTTCTCTCTCTCCTCACACCTTTATTTTTGACTAGAGGTCATAAAGTCACCTAGTGGATATAGATCTAGGTACTGATCCTGGTGAGAACTAACAGGAGAAAATCCTTCATGAAGCCCCTAAGCTGGTTTATCTGTTTGGTTCTTGCCAGTCCAAGGGAGGATGAGGCCTCTCCTGATAGCAGAATGACTTCAAGTGGCTCGTGGAACTGCAACATATAATATGCAGCTAAATGCTCCTACAGGTTTGGTGACTTTTCACCAGAGTTCACAAATTTTTGAACTTCTGGGTAAATTCTACCCTTAATAGTCTTTTCTGTCTCCTGAATTAGCTAGCTAATTACATATTAAAGGCAGACAGAGGAAGTGAATATAGTAAGTGCAATTGAACACGTAACAGGGAGGCAGTTACACAATCCTGATATGGCAAGAAGAATAGTAACATGAGGGGCCCCAAGTGTTACAAAACAGGAAAAAAATCACACGTGAAGTTAAATATGTAACTGGCAATTTTTTTCAGGAAAACATATTAAAAAAGATAGTAAACAGAGAAGAAATGGTAGAAACAATAGTGGCTAAAGGGAGTAACTAAGTTGCAGTGAGCTACACCAACATAAAAATATGCATCTGTGGGCCAAAATGTATCTATACATGAGAAGTTGATGTTCATAGTCCTAGTAAGTCTGACTTTTGGTTTATCTTTGTGTTATGTGAGAGAGTGAAGGGTGAGTATATTAAACAAAATCAGGAAATAATATTAAAAAAAAATTGAAGAGAATTGCAATTAAATCCATTATACGAGAAAAAGATCAATTAAAAATATATTTTAAAGTTCAGAGTGTTCAGCTTTGCCAGCTGTTGAAGAATAGCTAAAAATCTGATCCTTAATGGCAGCATTCCTGGTGTCTTTGGCAACTTCCATGAAGACATGTTTCCACTTTAGAATTCCTTCATTATACTTCTATTTTTAAAAGTTTTTAATTTAGTAGTAGTTTGACAGACTCTGAAAGTAAAGAGCAGGGTGGGAATTTACCCCACTTACTCCTTCTCTGTTAGTTTGTGTATCAGGAAATCCTACTATAATTTTTGGTATTCTTAACTCTAGAACACTTTATTTAGGGAAGTGCTGAAGTTTGTCATCCAACATATTTCTAGTTTGACGTGTACTTGGACAGTGCAGTTCAGGGATTAACTCTGAATTGCAGACTTTTGAGAGTAACTGTAATGTTCTCTCCTAAACCTCTGTGTTTGTCTTTGGGGATTGTTGAAAACAAAGCTGTAAACCACATTTGTACTGAGCTTAGCTCTGTGTCGATTGGTCCAAAGTTTGGTATAAACTTTTAACAAATGAAAATCTCCCTTCTTGTTTCATACAGCTTTTCAATGAAATGATTCAAGAAAATGGTTATAATTTTGACAGATCATCACCAGCATTCAGTGGCATCAAGGAACTGGCTCGACGTTTTGCTTTAACATTTGGACTGGATCAGTTGAAAACAAGAGAAGCTATTGCTATGTTACACAAGTAATTGTGTGCTTTGTATTCCCTTTCTGTAAACACTTCTTGGCTAACTTTAAAATACCTCATCAGTCTTTGAAAATCAGTTATTTATGATAATACAAAACACATCAGCACTAGAGATGATATACACAGCCCATTTATAAGCTGGGAGATGACTGCAGTTTTGTCCCTGAATTAAACCCATATTTTAAATAATGTTTGTGTTCTTCAGCATCATTAGATAAGTCTGTAATTGGTAGCAATGTTGATGCTGATCTTGAAATAATAGTATTTTTAATGTCTTATCTGTAACAGTAAAATTGATTCACTTCATTGTCAATGGTAGTGGTGTTGAGCTCATGCAGGAAACTTGAAATGCAGGGTAGAAACAACATGACAGAAAGAGTGAGTACAGAATTAAGTTATGAACAGTATTTTTTCCCCTTTCTCCTTTTTTTTCCCCTCCAGAATACAGAAACTTTTAATTACTACTTTATGATGTAAAGGTATTCAGTTTTGACAGGTCCCAGTGCTTAGATTTTTTTTTGTTTGTGCTTTATGTGACTTAATTTTCAACTTTTTCTTAGGGATGGTATAGAATTTGCTTTTAAGGAGCCTAATCCACAAGGTGAGAGCCACCCACCGTTAAACTTGGCATTTCTTGATATTCTGAGTGAGTTCTCCTCCAAACTTCTCAGACAAGACAAAAGAACAGTGTAAGTATTTTCTTATTAATATTAATGTTTGTAATGATAACCATAAAAGACATGCACCTCAGTACATTTGTCAATACTGTATTTGTCGTATGTGGAATCTTTGGCACATCTAGATAACTTTACACTTTTAAATTGCATTTATCCTTGGTATTTTCATTTTATGGTGGATGAGCAGAAGTTATATTTTGGGTTTGCTGTTGTCAGGCCTTTTTGTTAACTATATGAGGAGCATTAGTTGTTCATCTGTGTGAATCTGTGAATCTTAGTACTGATCTTGACATGTTAACATCTTGTCACAGGTATTTTGCACCTTTGTAATTATTTTTTTCATTTAAAGGTATGTTTACTTGGAGAAGTTTATGACCTTTCAGATGTCTCTACGAAGAGAAGATGTGTGGCTTCCTCTCATGTCCTACAGAAACTCTTTATTAGCTGGTGGGGATGATGATACTATGTCAGTGATTAGTGGGATTAGTAGTCGAGGATCTACAGTAAGAAATAAGAAGACAAAACCAGCAACAGGGAAACGGAAAGTACCTGAAGGTAGAACTTTTTCTCATCTTAAAATTTTCTATATACTCATAAACTACACATGTTGATCCCTATTTGTCAGCTGCAGTGAAATTGGATGTTTTAATTTAGCTTTTTTTAAACGGGATAACTTAGTTGCATGTATGTGTCTTGGTGGGGAAACTTCATTTGAAGAGTCAGAGTAACACACACTGATTGACAGGAGGAAATAAAGGCATTACACTGTGTTAACTCACAGAATAGAAAAGTATTTTTAAATACTCTAGCCAGTGGTGATAAATCCAGGTCTTTCAGAGCATGTGTGGCAAAAGGTCAAGAAATTGATACTCTGAGCATAAAGCACATGCATTTAATTCATGTTTAAACATCCCATTATAGAGTAGTTTGAAAACTTTTATACTGATGTCCCATGTATCCTTCCAGCTGAGGAAAGCAGCAGTAGTGACAGTATGTGGCTGAACAGGGAGCAGACAATGCACACGCCTGTCATGATGCAGACACCTCAGCTTACTTCCACGATAATGAGGGAGCCCAAGAGATTGCGACCTGAAGAGAATTACATGGGGGTCTATCCTATGCAGCCTGAACACCACCAAGCTCCACTTGATTACAAGTACGTAGCTGAGTAGGTCTGCTTTGTGTTAGTGTTCACACACAAACCCAGTTCATGTTTAAAATAGAATAATGGTCTTTTTAAGCACGCAAGTAACGTGGATGTTGGCTCAAAGGCAACAGGAAGAAGCCGCGCGACAACAGCAGGAGAGGGCGGCGATGAACTACGTCAAGCTGAGATCCAACTTGCAGAATGCCATGTGAGTGAGGCTGAAATGGTGCTCTGGGGAGAGGGTGGCTTATTAAATGCAGGGATGCATACTCTTCTTCTCCAGTAGTGGTTTCTGGGCCTTTAACAAGCTCTTGTTAGTCATTCTCCCTCACTTTTAGTATCTTCTAGCTGGTTAAATACCAGCTTTCTTTAATAGTAGTTACACATTTTTTTAATTACTTAATTTCTGTCTAATGGAATTACCTTTTATTGGCATTTCCTTGGTGAACGTTAGCTTCTTTCAATATTCAGATAAAACTTAATGTGATTTATGCTAAACACAAGCTTTTTTTTTTCATTTCAGTCGACGTGGTACAAGTCTAATGGAAGATGATGAAGAGCCAATTGTTGAAGATGTGATGATGTCATCAGAAGGGCGGATTGAAGATCTCAATGAAGGCATGGATTTTGACACCATGGACATAGACCTAGTAAGTCAATCGCCTGTCTTTTCAGTGGATTTGGATAGATAGTGGATTAACAAATATTTTAAAAAGTATCCTAAAAAAATATCCTTTATATCCTTAAAAGTAGGATAGATGAATCATGTTTTCCTTTGGTGAAACAGAACAATAATTCTGGTTGATCTCAGCTTTCTTAAATGTATTGTCCCCTGAGCATTCAGCTTCATTTATTACAGTTGTAAAGGTCTGGGTTTTTTTTTTCTGAAATTACAGTTATCTTTATTTGCTTGCTTTCTAAAGCCACCATCAAAGAACAGGAGAGAAAGGACGGAACTAAAACCAGATTTCTTTGACCCCGCTTCAATCATGGATGAATCGGTAGGTTAACTTACATAAGAGGAAAATAACATCATATCAGTTTTAAGGTTACAATACTCTTGCACTTCAAATTTAAGTGGAAAGAATACAATCTAGGTTGTCTGCATTAGGTTATTTGGCAGATGTGTACAGTCAGTGAAGTATCTTCTATTGTAACTCAGTTTCTAAGTTAGTTCTGAGGTAGCCAGTGTTCTTTGCAGGTTTACAGGGGTTTTGTTCTTAATACGTTATATATAGCTATGTAAAAATCAAAAGCTTTTGAAAATGAGAACACACCTAGTATGGAAAAGACCCTTGCAGAGGTTGGTAGCAATGTGCTTTAAAAAAGAAAATAATTAAAAAACTGTGCATACACAATATTAAAGGCAAGCTTTCTGTAGTGATGAGCTTAGTTGAGTGACTGATGTCATTACCAATTGTCAGCATTGGATGATTTGTGGGTTGTCTTTTTTTAGTTTTAATTGGCATATTAAACTCATGCTTAAGTAAGACAATGGAGAAAATAAGAGATAACACAGATACCTGTTTATAGAGATGAGAGGTATTTTTTCTTTCCATATAAAGTTTTAGGTCCAAAACATCCGAAGTCTGTAGTTTCCGCTTGCAGTTGCCCTTTTTTCCGACTTGATATATCTGCAGTCTCTATTCTCTTTAAAAATCTGCATGAGGGATTCCTTCTGTCTTGAACCACTTGTAATGTATGCAGCCATTTTTGACCTTGCGTAGCTGGTACAAAATTACCCTGGAAATAACAAGCTGCAGCAAGCCAGCAGAGGACAGTACAACAAGGCTTCCTGGGAATCTTGGACAGCTTGGTGGAATTTGGAAGACGGTTCTGTATTTTTTTTTTACAAGCATTGTTGCAGCATGAACCTGTTCTTGTTATGGGAGAAAGAAATCTTAAATAACTGTTGGAAATGCAAATCCATATCTTTTGTACCAGTAGGCATTTGCTTTAGTAATGAATCAGATCAGGTTGTGCATCTAGCTGTTGTGTGTTCTGTTCTTGAGGTAACAGCAAGAAAGTACATCACCTGTTTTCTGATGTTCTGGTTTAAAATAGTTCTTCATCTCCCTTTCTTGACTTTTTAAGTGATTTATCTGTGAAATCATAGAATCATAGAAATGTCTGGGTTGAAAGGGACCTCTATAGCTCATCTAGTCCAACCCCCTTGCTGAGAGGAGGGACATCTTCAGCTAGAGCAGGTTGCTCAGAGCCTTGTCAAGCCCAACCTTGAATATCTCTGGGGATGGGGCCTCAACCACCTCCCTGGGCAACCTGTTCCAGTGTCCACCACTCAAGGCAAAGAACTTCTTCCTTATTTCCTTCCTTATTTCTAATCTGAATCCACTTCATTCTAATTTAAAAACCATTGCCCCTTGTCCTTTCACTACAGACCTTTGTAAACAGAAATCCCAGTCAGTTTTTCATTCTGACAAGGCTGAAAATTTGGTCTCCTACAGCTGCATTTCCTTTATTTCAAAAACCTTTTCAGTTTCTAAAGCTAGTCAGGGATAGGTGTAAGAGGCTTCCTGTTAGCTAGGTTTTTTTCTCTGTTACTTTCTCATTCCCCATCCCACACGAGCCCGGGGTTTGCTGGGCGCTCCTTAGCTGCACTGGGGGCCGATCACCACACGATGGCAGCCGCCACCAGTGGCTCTGCAAGCTGCCTGTGCCTGCTGAGCCAGCTGTGTCCTGTCCCTCGGCTAGGAGGGAGCTGTGGGGCACTGGAATGAGCTGGCACGGCCGAGGAGGCACCCTAGCAGACGTTTCTCCCACGCAGGACACAGCAAGGGGGTTAATCCTGGAAGCAGAACTGCAGAAAACAGCTGCATAACAGCACACAGCTGCTCTTTAGCATCAACCCCACCTAGATGAATTGAACTCCCTAGATGGGGAAAGCTCAGCTAGTAGTTTAGAAGACAGCAAGAATCCATATTAAATCAGAGCTGAATTTATCAGTCAGTATTTTAAATGTAAAAAACTCCCAGATTTCATAAATGCAAAACCCCATGTCTGAATAAAGTTAATTTGCTTTTAGTATAAATTATTTCTGAAGTCCGTTAATCCTGGAGTTGTTGCACTTGTTTTTAATAGAGCTACACAGTAAAGCTGTTGAATTTATTCAGATGCACTTGATTTATGATCAGAATTTTAGTTTCTCTCATTTTTTGATGTGTCCAGTTACTGCTGGCACAAGAAGCAGATCTGTCTTAGTATGCTGTACTGTATGATGCATCTAAAGTGAATTTCATACCAGGAGTAAAAATTGGTTTGTAAACAGACAAATGTGAACAGCAGTGTTGAGGAAAATTAATTTTGATTGGTTTTGGGTGGTGGTTGGGTTGTTTGCTTGTTTGTTTGTTTGTTTGTTTTGGGGGGGGGGTGTTTTTCTTTGGAGGTTTTTTTGTTTTTGGCATAAAAGTGGTGATACCTACTTGTATTGGCATAGAAGACTACATGGCTTGCTCCCACATGGGAAGTGGAAAACAGATTCTTTTGTTTCAGGAAAGCTTTTTCTTCACTTAATCACACAATCTCAAAGGACAGTATTTTCATTTTACCTGATGATTGCTTGATGGTTATCACTGTCTTCCTGACAGACTTGATGTATTTAATAGGAAATATTAAGCTTGTGTCCTGACTGGCTGCTGCGAGGTGACCTGTTGTTTGTGTGAACACAGACACAGCAGCAGCCAGTGTGTAGAATGTCTTGTAGTTGCTGGAAACTACACCCTTAATTTCAAGTCAAGGCCTATAGAATGTCATTGTCAAAACAGTCTTAAGTTAGGCAACTAACTAAAAATCATTGGGCAGTTATTACCTAACATAATTAAAGCACAGTCTTTATCACATTCCTACTGGATCTAGTTAATTTTAAGTGTGGGAAAACTATTTTCTAATGAATGAGGTGCCCTTTTCATATATTTACCTAAATCAGAAGTGTGGTGAATCTGGTTTGGAAGAGAAATAAACTTATAATGCCTTAACGTATCTTGGAGTGTCTTAATCTTAAATCATATACTAATTGCTTTGTTTTTGTTAAATGTGTAGTAGACTACAAATTGACACCATTTCTAACTTTTTTTTTAGGTTCTTGGGGTGTCAATGTTTTAATACCAGAGCAGCAAATAAATCAGTGGTGAAGTCATTTTCTAAGTGGAAGAGGAAGTTTTTCAATACAAAATTGTGGTAGATACAGTGAAATTCTGAACAGATTTTTCTCTAAGGAGAATGACATGCTTTCAAGATCAAGTGCATTGAAGGGGCAGTTTTGTTTGCCTGAAAATAAAGAAATGTAAAGGACAAGTAAACAATTTGAGGATAAGCTACACTTTTTTGTTGGGGAAAAAAATAATATTTTATTTATGTGCTATCAGTTTATTTACGGATCATGAGAAGTATTCCCTCCGAGTTTGAATCTAACAGTCTGAGAGGGGTTCGGTACAGATTTGAGCCCCTCTCTATACATTTGCTGGCTATACTAAATAATCATGAGCTCTGCTGGATTGCTGTTTACATCCATGAACTGAAATAATAGATGGATTGGTTTTCTTACAGTGATAGAACCAGAAGAGTGTCAGTATTTTAAATTAAATGCAAACTTCAGCAACAGAAGGTTTGTATTAATTAATCATGGGAAGAAAAACCAAACCATAAAGCAGAATTTTAACAGCTTTTTAATCTAAACCAGACTTTTATTCCAAAAGCTTCATGCTAGCCTTCTCAGAAAGGTCCATAAACTATGAACTACCAGAAAGTAACAGATTTCAGTCATGCTTGCCCATTACCAACCCTGAAAGTTTGCTTGTCCTTTAAGAAAAAAATGTAATGTTGTGAAATTCCTTCCAGTAGTGCCACTGTATTTTGTCTCCAAATAAAAGAAGCTTATTGTAGTATGTTTGCAGAAAAATTCTAAACAAAAATTATACAGCTTATTAGAGTGTGGGAATAGGGATCTAAATTTTAAATAAAATTATATATATATATAAATTGGTGCTGATTTTATAATTGCGCAGTTTGTTTAGTTTTTTCTTACTTTTAAATTCCAACTTAAAATTATGAGGTTTCAGAAATATATTGAAAGTTTAACAATGTTTAAAAATAGAAGAGCATGAGAATTCATGCTTTAAAAATGATTTTTAAATTTGTATTTTATATTGTTTTATCTATCTGTCTTTGCAAGCAGTCTTCAGGTTAAAGATACTTCTAACAGGTTACAGTACATTTCCTCTGTATGTAAATTAGATTGGATAATAGAAATTCATAAACAACCCATAATATTCTTTGAAAGCTAAGCTTTAAACTTCATTTTGTGTCCATTCACAAATAAATTAAATTTGGTCTAAAACAGAAAGTGGAACTACACCATTTTGACATAGACTCATTTTGCAAGGCTTAGGCAGCTAGACATCATTTTAAAGGAAATATTAACTTATATTACATATGTATATTTTTTGTCAGTTTTCTCTCAGTTCTCGAGGTATATTATTTTAATCATTCCATGCCTTAATATGCTTGCAATACCAGAATCTCCCCACATGGGTGAATACAAAAAGGCTTCCTGTTTTTAGACTCAGAAATTAAACATTCGGCTGTGGTAGCCAAAAACCATAGATTATCTAAAGGATCATGATAAAATATAATTATTTTACTAAGTCACGGGGTAACAACAAACTCAAAACTAGATCTGCCTAACTCATTTTACATAAATAAATACTCTCATGTCTAAAAGTACTGCCTATATTGTTTTTCACACCACTGCATTTAATAGAACTGCTGAGAGGACTGTATATATGATTTTAAACTTAAGTTGATTTTTCTTACTCTTGAAGGAGTGTTTCTTTGTGAAAGCAGTTCTTACAGCTTTGTTTTCAACCAGCTAAAAATGTTTTATATATTTACCTTAACCTGTTGTCCTCCACATTCTATTGTCCTAATTGTACTGTTTTCTGATTTGTATTTATGTCTTGAGACAGTAACTTTTTGAATAAAAATAAACCTACAGTATGTTGTATGTTTGATCTTTTTAAATCGGGGGTAGGGGAGGACAGTGAAGAAAGGGGTATGAGTAATGCAAATGTTATGTTTATAGAAATCAAAATCTTTTTCCATGTCTTTTAAGTGTTTGTCTCAGAGTTGGGATAATGTATGAAAAACTGCACTGTTTTATATTTGTAATAAATTGTACAAGTTTTTAAAATGTGAATAAAGCACTAATTGGGTAATAATTTAAACTAGAAAAGTTAATGCAATCATGATTGTTTTAAATATGCTTTAATTTGGGATAAAGTTGTTAAAAGAATTAGTGTAAATACAGAGTGAGCTTTTCAAGAGGTTAGTACCTGCAAATAAAATTTTTAAAATTTGTATAGAACTTTTACATGCCAAGAAATCAATGGTTAATTATTTTTGTGTTCTGTTTCTTAAAGCTGTATCAATAGCCTTTCTGTTGGTTTCTTTTTCCTATTAACTTTTATCTGAAGTTACTCAGAGAATGCTTTTGATTTGGACGTTGGAGATCCTGTATCTAGTCCAACTGAACCACCACTGAGAGTCTAGGCTACTCTCCATTGCTTCCACCTATCACACACCTGACAAATGTTCTAAGCTGAAGTGGCAAAGACAGCAAGGAAACCAGGGGGAAAAACCTTAAACATCTCTTCCCCTCCCACTTCCCTCTCCTCAGCTACTGAGCAGCTCTGGCTGTGCGTTGAAAACTCCTTTCTCTTACAAATTCTTATTAAAGGAGTCATTTTAATCTGATAGGTAATACTTCTAATCCTTGCTAATGTAACTTTGGATGGTTTTTTTAAATTATTATTACTACTACAAATGTTTATTCCTGTCTCTAAATCCTGCTGTAAGTTCAATAGTATCTTGTGGAAGATTGTTTTAGTAGTTTATAAGTTCGTAACACAAGAAAAATACCTTCACTATACAATGTAATGTCTGTTCTAGTTATACCATTTTGGTACAAAAGCCTGTAAATGAAAGAAATCTGAGTTTTTGAAGAGATATGTGATAAAATGTAGAAAACAACCAACAATTTAGAGAAAGTAAAGCCTGTCCTCTAGTTTACCACAGAGGCCACAGGGAAGATACTGACACAGAATGAAATTCAAAGGAATAGTCTTCACATATTCTGTAAAAAATATTTCTTGATATTAAACAACCAAAGACAATATGTAAGAAGTTAGTGATTGCTGTTGTTTGTCTGTTTGTTTTTCTTTGGATGCTGTGGTGCTGATTCCAGTAGCTTGTTAGAACCAGTAAATCCCAGTCTTCCCTCATTATAACCAGAGAACTGCCTGTTCAACATTCACTCCCTGTTTTCCTGGTAGTTTGCACACACACTTATCCTGGGGGTGTCAGGATACCAATACTAAATTAACTTCTAACTTCCTACCCACAAAACTCTACTGTGCTTTTTGAGATTGACTCACAAGAGTTTTGCTCTTTTTAACTTAAAACTGCCTTATTATTTTTAAATAGCCTGTTCATTCTTTGAAGCACTTGGCCAAATTGTCAGTTTGTGCTTCAGAATTCTTCTGATAAAAAACACAAAGTGGCAAAAATGTTTTCATTCCTACTTAATAGCTTTAATTTCCTTAATCAGTGTATGATACTGAAATGAAGCTTATGCCATTCCCTCGTTTTTCATAATCCTAAGAAATCTCCAGTACTGGGATTGTTTCTTTTCTGGTATTTATTGGCACACAAAAGCTGTCTATTTGATGGAGGCGAGTGATGACACATACTTAGAAAACAAGGTAAGGTAGGACAATACTATTCTATGATAATTATAATAATTTAAAATTTACAACTCTTTAACTGTCATTGTCCTTGGGTCTCTCCCCCTGTATCCCTTCATGTGTCTCTGTTTTCTTTGTTTAAACCTTAATTCTCACATCTATTTTAGGAGTTTTTAACAGCTACTCTTCGAGTCATTAAACAGATTTGGTAAATGAGAGCTTTCCAGCTAGATATTCAGTTGATTTTTAGGGTTGGTTTTTTTGATAGTTATGCTGGATTTTATAGATGTAAGTCATAGTGGCAGCAGAGTTGCAAGAAGCTATAACCATGCCCAGAAATCTCAAAGGCATGTGAAAGCATTTGGATGGCTGAACCCCACAGTTCTTTGTAACGTAATTGTGCTTCCCAAGCTGGTTGCCTAACTTGTGCTCAGCTTTTCCAAGTGGTTTTTGATTGGAAAAGAAGAGGAAGGACCATCATATTTTGTCTGTAGTTAACTCCTCCTTGCAAGGAAAAAGCTGAAATTTCTAGTTTTAAAAGTTAAATTTGTATTTGGTTGGTAAGAGCTTGAATTCTGCTCTTCTAGAAAAGCCATTAAAAATTATTATAGTAAACTGTAAATGAAAATAATAAAACCTCTCTGGGTCCTAAAACATCTCAAATTGGGGATGCAGAGTTGGTAGTTACTTCATGAAGGCCCTCAAGTAATACAAGATTTTGAAGAAATTGATTAATGAGCCCGATGAAGACAATTTCTTGCATGTTGAGGTGGGTAGTGACAGGTCCAATCGATGCAAACTGCAGCAGTTTGTTTCAAATGTAGTAGGCTGTGGACAAACCTAAAATAACCTGAACAAGCAGCTGATGTCCTTGTTCTTCCCTTTCTTTGCCTGTGAGAAAGTGTTGCGTTTTCTTAGCTTTTTTTTTCCCCCTGGATGCTAATGATTTCTTTGTCAAAATCTTAGCAGAGCTGTGGTGTCCTTGTACTTGTCTAGCACTTCTCTGTGCCACTCAAACCTTAAAATATCTAAAATTTCTATGTGTGTGTCTCAGTATTGCCTGGAAGAGCCGTCGGCAGGCGCTGGGAGACGCGGTGCCCGCAGAATCCCGGCCACGGCTCGGGGCTGCCATGGGGCTTCATCTCCAGGCAGAGCTGGTGTTCACCACACCCCGTGGCCATTCCAGGAAGCCATGCAGTTCTTAAAGAGCAGTTAAACCACACTTCTTGAGGGGCGTATGTACAGATCTCTTATTGTTTTAACACACTCTTTTTCGCAGGTTTATATTCTGTTTTCTTCTTTTTAGACTGCTGAACTCCACCAAATGCAAGAGTAAAAAGCAAACCACATTCACTTGTTTTTCATATCGTGCACAAAAGCACTTAAAAGATGTGGCGTGTCTTATATTTAGCCTGCTCTTTGTATTTTTCATCTCAAAATACAGAGCTTGTCTTTTATACAACCGTTCTTACATACCAACTGACAAAACCTGTCTTTTCATTATTTTTGTTGCTGCCTTATAATCTTTTGAATCTTGAAAAGCAGATTTTTGGGGGGCTTTTTTTTTTTTGTTTTAACTGAAGTGTCTTCCATTACAGCTGGGAATGAAGTGCTCTGTGAATCCCTGCGTGGATTAGGGAAGCGGCTTTGTCAGGGAAAACACTATCTTGTCATTTCCATCCTTCCTGATGCTGTTGTGGTTTAAGGGCATATTGTGTAAATGCTTCTAAGTGACAGATTTGAACTGTTGGTAGCTTTCCTTGTTCAGGAACTTTATCTTGCTCATATCAACAGCTTATACTTTGTGAAAGCAGCTTGGTGGAAGTGCCACAAAGCTGAAAAGAACAGATGTTCTATTTCAAGTTGCTTTCATTACAAATTCTCCCTTTCTTCTTTTTCTTTCCACACCCTTACAACACTTCATCTTCCACTTCAGAATGACTTTTAACTTGCCTGGTTCTCTAGCTCACCTGGGTTGGATTTGGAGGTCTGACAGAAAGATGTGGCACCCTGTAGAACAGCGGTTCTGCCGAGGATGTGATTTCAGCTGTTTGCGTTGTGTTCCTTTCCCTGAGATTTGTGTGGAGCTAATCAAAGAGAATAGGTTTGTTTATGTTTGTTATGGCACATCACAGATTTGTCAGACTGTGACAGTATTTTTAATCCACATTTTAAAACAACCTAATTTTTGTAGATTTAGTTTGTAAGCATTGTCTCTTCCCATGCTGGTCCTTTAATTCACAGTATCAGATTTAGGTCCCATGTGTCTTTAGACTTCTTAAAATAAGACTTCTTAAAAAAAGCCAGATTTCTTTTATTTAACTTGATTTACTGTTCATCCCTTAACTCATTTCCAAGCGGAATGATGTGTGGAGGGGTCTATAGAATCAAAGCACACAGCTCAGTGATGCACAATCAAAAATGTGCTGGTTTGTCAGGATGGATCTTGCAGCAGGTAACGACTGTGTTCCATGAAACATGAACGTAGGTGTGCACAGATCACAGCAGCAGGTCTGGTTTACACCAGCCTAAGATGGATCTGGGGAACAAGATGTTCTTACCAGACAAGTATTGGGCCTTGGCTGACAGTCTGGCCACAGTGTGGTTCCTCTTCAGGCTTTTCTGGCTGTGTGGTGTCAGAAGTGTGCAGTGCCCGTTTCCTCTTTGAAGGGGCAGTTAATTATTATTCCTGTGTTAGCTTGTCACCAAGCTGCAGGAGCCTTGCTAGTCCCATAACCCTGCTCAGCCACCTTCTGACTCCACCAAAAAGAACACAGAAAAAAGTCACTTTTACTGTCCAGTTCATTTAAAATTGATTAGTGTGGTCAGCTTGAGCTGGGCAAATATAGTCTGGTCTCATCTGCCTGGGGAGTGAGATCATTTTTTATCAGAAAAATGTTGGAGAAATAACCAGCTTGGGTTTGGGCCAAGGTTTTCAGGCCTTTGGATTCTAGGACCAAGATGTGTTGCATCTTACACCTGGGGGAGAGGAGTGGGAGCATTTTTACTACTAACATCTTACCTGAGACATCTTTTAAAAGCTGCCTTCTGTCACCTGCTGGCATTGAACAGGACAGTTACTTCCTCCACTGAAGAACAGTGATTCTTTCCTGTAACAATATACTTGCTGATTTGAAGGTACGAGGGAGAGTACCTGTGGGGTGATTTGGGGAACTACACCTTGTCTTTCAAGGCAAATAGGTATCTAAGTGATGCTCATGGTACAGCTGATTGCAAGAAAATCCACTTTCAAAGAGCAATGTTAACAATTACACAAAGTAAAGCTTGAGTTAATACCATGCAGCTCAAATCGGTGTGGCATTTTCCGACGGATGCCTTGTAGCTTTTGCAAAAGTCAATTTAAGTATTAATTCTGTTTCCATTCCAATACTGTAGGATTTAGGGGTGAGATTTCTCAGACTTTGTATGAGAATCAGATCTGGATAGATAATTTGTGGTAACTTATTCATTGAATTTAGCCTCCTTTGATTTGTTCAAATATTGGGTGTTGTTTAAGTTATTTCTATTTCTGGTGCTGCTGTCCCTTGCTGAGATTCAGGTTTGGGTTTTTTTCTGCACACTCTTCCAAAATACAGGAAACTTTCCTAGTTATCTTTGGTCCCTATTGTCTCTTCTTTGGAGAGCCAGAGCTTTTTAATGCTGTTCCAGTATAGCTCCTGACCCAGAGCATGTTACTGAGTGAAGATAACCTTTGCATTAGACTTCTAAGACAACCAAATTGAGGAAAGTGTTTCTCTGCAACATCCAAACTGTTGTTAAAGCAACAAATTATTTGTTACAACATCCAACATGGTGATAATTTTGAATAATATTGTAGAATCACAAAAATACTGCTTGGAAAGGATCTGTAGACATCATCTAGTCCAGCATCCCTTAGAATGCTGAAGTCAGCCAGTTGGCCTAAATGGAACCTTTATCCATAACTGACCTGTGAAGGGTGATGGTAACCTGCTTGCACCACCCTCCTGCCTCAGAGGTTTTGAGTATGTCCCAGCTGAGCATCCTAAGCCACAGCTCTTTCCCCTTTTCTGTCACTTACCCCAACTAGAATCGTGCCCCCTCAGCACTGGTGGCTGCAAGGGGGGCTGTCCCTTTGGCCAGCCCATGCAGCCCCGTTCCTTGTCCTCTGAGCAGGGAGTGTGCCCTTTGCTGTGACCCTCTCATAGCCTCTGCTTGGCTTTCCCAGTCCCTCACTCATCTTCAGCTGTGGTCCCAGCATCTGACACACTGTTCCAGGCATGGCCTTGATGGAGCAAAGGACTAACCCCACGATCTGGTGGCTGGACAGGATAGAAGATGGTCTTTCTTCTGTTTCAGCCAGGACCTAGCAATTTTAGTATTCAGCTGACTCTTAGCAGGCTTTTCCAGAATTATGAGGCAAATATATTTTACTGTACATCGTGTTAATATATCGCTACTTCAGGGATCCTTTCGTATTCTGTATACGCCTCTTTAGTCACTTGATCTGCATGAGCAGAAATTTACTCCACCAGAATGAGTTGTGCTGGTCTGGAGAGGTGTGGGACCTCCCTGGCTCCCAGCAGGCTGCCTGCTTTCCATCAGGCTACCCAGTATGAGAAGATTCCAGCGTATTAAAATGATCCCTTTCAAACACTTCCAATTAAGTCTCATGTTTGGTGTGAACTCCCAAGCACAGCACCTTGCCAGAGCAGAGTGTAGGAGAGGTGGTGTGATGTGGCCCCTTCCACAGGGCCTGTCCCTCTGCTGTTTTCTCTGGGCTGGAAATGAGCCAGTCCCCCTGACAGGAGTGTCAGTGCCGTGTCTTGATCACAACTGTGGAGCCTGGAATAAGGTCTCTGGCTGGTTGGGGGATTTTTCTTTTTTTCCCCCTCTCATTTATTTTCCTGTCACTTTGTACCTGCAGATCTTCACAAACTGTAAATCTCTACCAGAACATACAAATAAGCAGAGCTGTTCTTGTTGCTTTACAGTAACAAAAAAATAATCCTTTTTTCAGAGGAAAGGTCATGATAAGCCACTTCAGGGTGAAGATAAAATTGGCTAACAAGACTTCACAGAGAAGAATAATAGCGATGAGGAAAATAACCTTCTTCATAATCCCTTCAGGGTTTGTATTGTGAGCAGGGCTGAGGCTTCTCAGCTGTCTCCTACAGATTGTGTGTGGACTTCATCTTTCCCCCATCACTTGAGCCCTGAGAGCTGTTGGAGGGCACTGGGAAGGGGGGTGTAGGTGCCCAGCTGCTCTCAGTAGCACTGTTTCCAGTGCAAAGTGCTTCATGTTCTGTCCCACAAGCAGCTCTGCAGTGTGCTCCAGCAGCTCTCCCCTCTGCTGAGGCTTCACCCTTCAGTGGCCAGAGCATTCCCCCTCTGTTAATCAACAAAATATCAAGTACTTCTGGAGCTGCAAGGAATTCATTGCTAGATGAAAATGGGCTGAATTCACTGTCTTGCAGGAAAGCACTAAATTACAGGAGCATCTAAAAGGAGCTGGCAGAGTAGAAAAAATGGGAGATGTTTATGTTGTTTTAATGGCTGAGAAATTTGAGAACAGGTTGTGCTTTTCAATACTGTCAGGATATGGTGTACAGATGTTCAGGTTTAGATGTGTAATGGAAAATCTGTTTCATGTGCTGAGGCATCACTGGTGAATCCTGCTCTACTTCTCTCAGGAGGAAAGGTCAGGTAGGTGTTGGGGGGGGTCATGGGGAGGAGACTTCATCATTCTTCCCTTTGGCCTGAAATGTGTAGAAGTGAATATTTTTTGTCTAAGCTTAAGTGCAGCATAAATGTAGCTAAATTTATTCTAGGACCTAAAATAGCCCCAAAGTGTCAGTGGTGGTGCATTGTGCTGTCTAAGCTGGTTGTTCCATTGCCATCAGAGGGACCCCTCTCTCCTCTCCATTTCTCCTCCAGGGCCCTTCTCAAGCCAATCCTCAGTTAAAACAGGAGGTTCTCACCATACTGGGGTGATCTCTAGCTGGGGAATTGGAAAGAGGTTATTTCTGAATTGGGAAAAAAAGATGTGCATCAATCTTGAATTGTGTTTTTTCTGCTTGTCCTCTCAGTGGCCTTCCAGCTAATAAAAAATAAATTGAGAGGTCTGATCATGTTCAGTAGGAATTTGGGATGGAAATTCCACAGAAGCCATTCATCTGCTCTTTGCATGTTCTCCCCAAATTTCCTTTTCCTTTAGGTCTTTCTTCTGAATGGATTTGTCATGGCCTCAAAAGTTTTTCAGCCTGGAAAATGCTGATTTTTTTTTTTTCTTCCCCTTTTATGGTTGCCTGACTCAGCAGTAGGGCAGATGCAGTGGGGTGTTGTGAAGGAGCACTCACCCTTGAAGCAGCAGATGCTGTAAAGGGGATGCCAGTAAAGCATAAAAGCAGTAACTTGAGAAACCACATGGTTACAGCCATGTAGATGATGGCATAAGATTTACAGGTATATAATTTCATTAACAGCAGTTAACTTCATCAGTTATTTTCAAGCCTTGTTATGAAATTGGTGCTCTCCTTAACTGACTTAATTGAACCTTTCTCCTAAAATGGTTCATTTCTTAACTTACTAGGCATTTGCATAGTTAATTGTTAAATATGTTCTTGGTGTAGTGGAAGATGAAAAAAAAACCAACCTAAAACCTCACAGTTTTTATTTAAAATGGGAATAGTTTTAAACTGGAATTTATTTCACTTCATATTCAGCTCCTGAGCTGGTGTCAGGACCCAAGTAATGCCAACTCCTGCACCAATTAGGACCAATCAGTGTCATTTAAAAGGGAATTTAGGATCTATCAAATTGGCCACGCTTTCCACTGAATAATGGATGTTTCTCTCTGGTACTCAGAGTCTCCTTGCTGCTGTAGATGGATTTGTTTTAAGCCAGACTAAAACTCTGCAAGCTCCTCTTCCAAGTGAGGCATCGTTACTGCAATAGAAGGAAATCTTGGAGGAAGTGGGAGCAAAACCCTCTTCTGTCTTGAGGAATGACCATAAAACCTTGGATGACTCAGGGTTGGGGTTTTTTTGCCTCCATTATACACTTCATGTAATGGGCACCAAAAGCCAGATTTCTGTTTTACTGCTTCAGTGCTGCTGGGTAGAGCCTCGTGGCTGTGGGAGCTGAGCTGGTGGCTCAGCATCCGTGTGCTCCTTAGGGCCATGGCTGAGGAGGGGGGGTCTGGGCTGAGAAGCTGTGGAGGAGAGAGCAACCAATTTACTGGAGATGGACCAGGAGTAGCTGGTGAGTTGTAGCAGCACGGGCGTGTGTGTGCTTTTCATCAGCAGGGGAAACTGTGGCCCAGAACTGCTGTGCCCCAAAAGCGATAATTGTATTGGTGGGCCCTCACACTGAGGGTGTTGGGAGGGGTTTCAAGCTGCTCCTTATCACCTCCTTGAAAGGCTGCAATGAGACAGTGGTAGTGCTTTAGGTAGAGCTTGTGTTGGAAGCTTTCTGAGTAGATGATTTCTCACTACCTCATTACATCAGAGATGGAAAGGCTTCTGCTTCTTTAAAGAGATGTTTCTGACAGCAGGGCACCAAAGGTTCTGCAGCACTCTGGGTGCAGCAGAAATGGAGATGCTGGAGGGAGAGGGGTAATTTGAAATTCTCCTGAGAATGGTTTCATGGGCTGTCTTGAGAGGACCAGAGGTCTGGTGCTGCCCCATCTTACACTGGGTAAAGTGTTTTTTTGTGGGAGCTGCTGGCATGGATGTCTGGTGACTCACGTAAGGAAAGGATCAGGCACTTTCTCAGCACACAATGTCAGTCGGCTGCTTGATATGCTCCAAAGTGGAATTTTAGCAAAAATGGGATCCTCTGTCACTGCAACTGCTCGACAGAAGGCTGAGCTGCAGGGACTGCTGAGCAGGTGTCTGATTTACAGACGTTTTCTCCGGTGCCAGAACAGTGTCTCAGCCACTGGACAAATTTGCTGGAATTGTTACAGTATTTTGCAGTACTGGTGGTCTGTGGTTTTCTTCAAGGCTGGTGGAAGCCTCCCTGAGCCTCCCACCTAAATTCTGTTTCCTAATCATCTCATTCAGTGTACCACAAAAAGATCACCTTCTACAAATGTTAACAGTTTATGTGCAAGTTAGAAAGCAAATGGCATCTGAAGAATGCAGCCTCTTGCAGCTGAGCAGAGCACAGACGTTCTAAATTTGGGGTTTATTTCACAACATCCAGATACATCCATACACAAGTAGTGTCATGGACAGGAGGACATACTACAGTCTCCTGCTAGCAACTTCCCAGCTTCTGGGAGCTCACCCAGCCCAGAGACAGTGATGTGCCAAAGCTGCACAACCTCATGACAGATGGATGAGAAGTGGGGTAAGAGAAGAGTGACAGTAGCAGTTTCACCTCCAACTGGCTTGGTTCATTTAGAAGCCTTTAGATTCCTCAGTGGTGTTTTCCTGCAGCACAGCAGAGCTCTGTGTTCATCTTGCATCCACAAAGGAACATGGGGAGTGCTATAGGTTGTACAGGGTGTCCACCTAAAAAGCCAACATGACATGAAATGTGCCATGGTGGGGTGAGCTGTGGGCTGGTCTGTGCAGTTGCAGTGAGCTAGAGTCTCTTGGACTTGTGCCTAGGGGGATGGAAAAGAAGCCATTGAGGAAAACAGACTTGCCAGCAAGTGGTGTGGCTGAGGAGGAAATGGCTGGTGTTGCTCATTAAAATCTGGGCTTTGAAGGAATCTTTGGTGTTAGGTGGAAAATCTGAAGTCACTAATGGAAGGGAAGAGGAAGTTGCAGAACCATGCTGAAGGCAACAAGCTCTGCAGAACCCTGAGCATCGGTGCTGAGACAGCAGGAGCCCTGCTCAGGTAGGTGAAAGCAGGAAAGGCAGCTGCTGCCCATGTGGGAATGAGCCTCTGGCTGAGGCTTTAGTGCTCAGCGTGGTTGGGCTCTTGCAAAGTTCTTCCCTCAGAGTTCTTCACCCTCTGCAAACCCCTGAAACCTCTGATGATGTGCAAACTGCCAAGAGCCTTTTTCTAAGGCAGAAATAAGATGATTTAAGAATTGGTTGAGTGAAACATCTCCAGCCCTGCAGTTAGGTGTGTCTCTGGGGAGAACAACAGTTTTTTTCTCCCTATGAGCACCCCACTGTGCCCACAGACCATGTCCCCTCAGCACTCAGGGGCTGCCTTGGGTGGGCAAGGACCCATCAATGTCCTCACAGCCAACCCTGGGCTGTGTTCCCCAGGGAACGTAGGAAGAGGGTCCAGTCTGTGGAAATGTTCCATGACCTTTCCTAACAATTATTGCAGGGAGAGGGAAAAAAATAAAAGTGTGGGGTTTATTATTTTTATTTCATTGGGTAAAAAAAAGCTTCCTTTTTGCTATGGGATTCTGCAGCCTTTCAGGCACCTGAGTAAATGTTTATTCTGGCAAGCTGCTCACCAGAGCTGCATCTCTGTGATCAAACTAAAGTGGTTTGAGCTGGGTCACTGATAAAAAAAATAGGTATTTACATTTCTGTTTCTGTGTTCAAAGCACCAGGCAGAAGCGATGGCACTTGGTGAGCGATTACTCTGTTTCATCGCTTGGCATGTGACTTACAACTGTCTGATGCTTTTATTCCAGATCTTCAAAAAAGCCCAGAACTCACCTGGGGATGGGTTTTTAAAAGTGCATCATCTAATTCAAGTACAAAGCCGATGAACAGCCTTCTAAATGTGTTCAGTCATTTGGGTGCTTAAGTCAAAGTATTATCTCTTTGAGAAGCCAAATACCTGTTCATCTTCGATCAGAGCTGCTCGCTCCTGTTCTTGTTTGTGGTTTGGGGTTTTTTCCTACTTTATTTAATTTTTAATATCTAGCTGCTCATATGGCTGCTCTCCACCCTTAAATGCCAGGGAGAAAACATGTGCGACCTCGCTGGCTGGCGAGAGCAACTTGGGAAAGCAACTTGATTTGTGTTTGTGTGCGAGCAGTGACAAAATTGAAGTGTAAATAAGGGATCAAGCTATATAAATCTGATGCTCTATGAGGTGCTGCTTGGTGGTAAATCCCTGTCTTGTGTCTCAGAGGTGGCAGGAGGCTGTCTCTGCTCTGGCTTGCCAAGGGAAGCCTATGCCTGAGGACAGCAATCCCAAAGCAAGAGGTGCAGTGGTGCTGGAATGGTCCCATTGTTCTTCCCCAGTGGTCTCTGCTTCTCTGCTGGCAATGGGAGAGGTGCTGAAATTGCCCAGAGGAGACCTGCAATTGGTGCCCCTCTCCTTAGGAAATATGCCTAGACCTCATTTTAGCTTATGGTGGGTGACTCTGCTTCAGGCCAGATTGTGGGGGAATGGCTCATGGGGTGGAAGTAAGGGCTTTTGCCCCAGATGCCACCAGTTCCTTCAGCATCTATGCTTGAAGAGAACCAGCATTTAATCCAGGAAGGGATTTTCTAGGGAAGCAGAGGAGCTATCTCCAAAAAGGAGAGGTCAAATGCTGGGAAGAGGTTTAGCCTTAGTGCTGCTGAGGGCAGCTACCAGAGGAAAAGCATATTTATAGAACACCCAAGCAATCTGCAGAGCTGCAAACCCTTGTTCCTTGCCTGGATGTTTGGGATGGCTGGGTCATTTCAAGTGTTTTAGGTGCTGTGAAGCATCAGCTACCATCAAAGCTCATGTGGAGGAGCAAGAGGTGTCTGGGCACAGCAGCAGCAACTCTGAGTCCTCTGCCCAGAACAGCACATCAGCTGTGCCATCCTTCCCCCAAACTCTTTACTTTCAGCAGGTGTTTGCAAGCACTGAAGTCCAGGCTCCCACCCATCCCGAAGCCACCAGGAACACTTAGAGCTTTGGGTCACTCATGGCCACACAGATGCTGGAGGAGAAAGAGGAGTGCTGCATCTGTTTTCCCCATGGATAGAGTCATGGTCTGATGGAACTGCAGGAGACTTTGCAGCATTCGTCCAAATAAATGGAAAAGATGGAAGAAGGGAGCCAGGTAAGAGAGCAGCTCTGCTGCCACCTCTGGAGGCAATACCCAGTGTTGGGTCTCCTGGACTTCCCATGCACAAAACCCCAGGAGAGCTTTGTGCAGCCCGAAGGGGAGGACCCAGCAGGGCAAGGCACAGGGGTCTGCAAGTGGCGACGGAAATATTTCCATCGATTTCTAGAGGCTCAATCAGGGCTGAAAAGCGTGTGCATTAAGATGAGTTTTGTTCGTTGTAGCATTGCATTGATTTGTCCTGTACTGGCATCAGCTCCACGTAGGAGCAGGATGAGTCCCCACGGGGCCACTTGCGAGATCAGATCTATACCGTGCGCAGTTGGGGCGTAACTTATCTGTGAAATTGGCTGTCTGAAGGACAGCTGGCTTTGCCACTACAATTCCTGGCTGTATGTTCTTTCCTGATAAAAAGCAATAAAAAGAGCTTCATCCACCCTTCCTAGCAGTGGCTAGTGCAAATTTAATTTGCTCTATGTAAGTTGAGGACCAGAAGGCAGCAGTAAGACCAGAGCTTAGGAGCTTTTGAAAACTATGAAATAGCTCTGCTTAACAATGGTTAAAACATCTCTTTCCTTCAGAGGAGGGTTGGACTTTTCCTTCCCTACCCCCTGAGTGCTGCTGGGGCTCAGGGGCAGGTGAAGGAGGGAGCTGATTTCTTCCACTGCAAACAGCTGATGAAATAAAATGGAAATTGGGGTTTCCTCAGCAAGATCAGGGGCCTCAACTTTTTCCTGCAGGAAAGGAGTTTTGTGTTGAGGGTGAAAAAGGCCACCAAATCCTGGCTCTAGGATCCAGGTGGAAATAACCTGTGATACTTTCCTACAAAATAAATAAGCAGGACCAAGGGCCAGCCATTGCCTGTGGCTGACCACACTTGGCTAACCCCATGGGGAACTCCCAGTAACTTGCTCAGATTGCTTGGGTTTTATGGGAAGAGACCAATATAAACAGTGTGAAGCAGCAGCCAGAGGCACGGCTTATCTTAAGACAGGTTGTTTCTACTGCTTAAACCAAGCAACTATACCACAGTAAAGATAAAACCTTCTAGTTGAGAGTTTGCATGAGAAAGTGGGGCAGTCATGTGTTTTTTATGGATTGTTTTATTTATGTGTTGGTAGCTTGTGTATGAAATGGGAGTCCTTGCATCATGTGTGCTCCCCTCTCTGGTTTACCCAGCTCTTCCTTACAGTAACTTCTGCTGCTGCTGCTCTAGAAGGAGCAGAGATGTTCTTTAATGTTCCCACCTTTCAGTGGTTTGGTGTTACAGGGTCAGAGGTTTTGCCCCATTGCATTTGTTGTGGTGTTTCCCTTTCATGTGCTCTTAGGGGAGGCAAACGAAACCAAACCGTGGAGCATGTTTTTAAAAACAACATGATGAAGAAAATCCTGCCTGAAAAGCAAGCTGCATGACATCTCACACTGGTGTTTGCCCTCTTGGTTTTGAGCCAGACAAACTGGGCTGCACCCCAGGTTTGGCTAACCTGGACCCTTTGTGTCTAACCAAGGAACTAACATGTGATCACCCTCGTCACTCAAGGGGATGTTCAAGCAAGGCAAGTGACTGAGCTGGGGTCCTGAGGGAGCAGCCACATGAGGGCTGGAGCATCCACCAGCCTCTGTGTTGATGGAACATCCACCTACCACCGTAGTGAAGGAGCATCCACCAGCCACCATAGTGAGAACAGGAATGGCAGGGGTGAGATCTGTGATAAGGATAATATGTCAGGGTGCTGTTTCAGCTAGCAACCCCACCACGTTTCCACCTTCACACACCCCTCACGCCCCTCTCCCCCACCACTACTGGGAGCTGCTGCTGTCCTAAGCTGTGTGTGGCCCTGCTCTGCCAGTGCTGGGGGAGTGACATGGTGAGGGGCAGTGGCAATGAGGAGGAGGGATCTGTGGGTAAAACAGTTGGTAGTAGAAAATTCCTCAGTCTAAGAGGATGAGCTCAGGCTCATGAGATGTGCTTCTCTGCACTGTCTTCTGGGGCTACACATCACCCTGTAGGCTGTGGACAACACTTGAAGCTTCTCTTTAGCTCCACTGACATCCCAGCCATGGCACCATCTCACATCTTCCTTCTCTCTACCCTTCCCTGAAATCTCCGTCCTTCTTTATCTCTGTACAGCTCCGAGACCATTCCCAGACAGTGTCTGAGCAGGCAGTGGGATGCTCTGGGGCAGAGCTGCCCTCGCTTCTGGTGCTTCATAAGGCTCCTTTTTTTCCCTTGAACCAGCTCAAGAATTTGGCCTTGTGGTGCACAAGCAATGTCCCAGGTAGGAACGCGTGGTGTCAGTGCTGGTTCCTCGTTGCCTTCTCCTGTGCACAGGGCCATGGTGTAAGTGGGTAGCAGCTGTGAGTGGGAGCCTGGGGACGAGTGTGTCACAGGCACACAGTGAGCACCATGTGCTGCTTCCTTGAGCAACTCCCCTTGGCCTTTCCAGGGGATGAGCAGGTTGGGTTTATCAGCTGCAATTTTTCTGCCTGTGGCTTCTCAATGCCACTGCCCAGGCACTGTCCTTGTCCCCACCACACTGGCCCCTTCTCCCTCATGTGCCCATGCTGCAGCATTAGTCACAGCCAAGACTTTATTTTAGCTGACTCAAACAGAGCTGCTGTACTAGTGCCTGTGCCTGGGAGGCAAAATTGTGGCCATAGGTGGTAGTGGGTTCCACCTCCTTCCTCCTACTTTTTGACCTGGGTCATTCAAGGCCTCTGGGCCGGGGCTGGGTTTCCAGCTGGTGCCAAGGCTGAGCCAGGGCTCCCTCATAAAGTCTGTGTTCCCTCATCTCTTCTTTAATATTTATGTCTAGATTACAGAGGTTGGAAATACTTCCGATCGATAAAATAGTTTGACAAAACCAATCAATAAAACATTATAAAAAGCAGTGGAAGATGGAGGAGAGATCTATGGGCTGTAAAGCGTGGCTGCTGCACGCAGCCTCTCTGGGCAAGGCGTGTGGATTGCTGCTCTTTCCCCAGATCCACCTGTTCCCATGGCCTGAGCAATAGGAGTGTTTTTAACAACTCCAGCTGATATGATGGGGGTGTGAAGGGCTGTAATTCCACCAGTGAGGCATCTGGGCTCTCATCTAAGAACTAAAATCATTGGCAAAATCTCTTGGTTGTGGGCTCAGAACAAGGGCAGAGGCTCATGGTCTCCAAAGCTTCCTTGCACATCTTGGCACTCTCCTGTCTGGGTGGGCTGGGGGGTGAAGAGAGCAGTGCAGAGCTTTTTGGTCATGGTGTGAGGGTCAGCTGTGTGTATATATGAGGGAGAGGTGGTGGAGTGGGTGAATGGCACAGCTGGGTTAATGTGCCTGGGACAGGCAACCAAGCCAGGTGCTGTATTGAGCACTGGGATGCAGAAAACCCCAGCCCTCTCTTAGGGCAAAAGCAGCAAGTTGTTCTTCAGGGGTTGGCTGCCCTCCTGGCTGTGTGTCAGTGGCAGTTGGAAATGTGAAGCCCTAAAGCAGTGCCTGTCAGAGTGCTCTGCAGAGCCTCTGTTGTCACTGCAGCCACCCACCTTATTTTCCTTTCAATTAAAGCCCAGGAAACATAAACGGTGACAGTTCTGCGAGGAGGAACCGATACCACAGAGCATTTCCTCAGCAAAGGCAATGGTTACATGGCTGTGCTTTTTCTTCCAGTTGGCAGCAGTGGGTGCACAACCCATGGGCACCAGCTGCCCGGGGTGAGTCCTGCCCTGGCTGCTCCGGCTCCAGCAAAGAGCCTGCAGAAGGCTGAATTGGAACCAGCCTTTTCCCTGGGGATCACCAAAGTCTCTAGGCAGTGGGAGAGCCTTGCCTGGCTCAGTTCCCTTTCTATTAAAGCTCGGGGTGTTAGATACAGGTATTTATATTACCTTGGCAGAGCTAACGGTGCTGGGCTCTGCAGAAACATTGTCACTGTGAGTCTTTCACTGTCACCTGCCCTTCTCTTGATTTTAGAGCACTTGGTGGTACCTGGAGTATTTAACAGCACTCCAGCTCTGACTAATGCTTACAGATGCACGTAAGATTAGCAGCTCAGCTGTCTGATTAATATGTAAATGTTCCCAGTTATGTGTGAGTGCTCTTAATGAAGTAACTCACACTTCTGCCTCCGTATATCAAAGGTGATTGATGGAAAAAACACTTTAGGTGCCTGCTGAAAAGTGTAAAAGTTGTTTTTGTCTATATCTTTAAAAAAAAATATAAAATATCTGTAGACCTAGAGCTGAGATTTCCTAAGGGAGAAAAAAACAACCCAGTCTGAATTTAATCTAAACTAATCCAAATTGTTGGCCATGCTCCTGCAGTATCTGTAAATTCTCAGATAGGAATAATCCATCAGGATCTTGTATAACAATCCACACGCTATCTTAAATAAACCTTCTCTTTGGCTGTGGCTTGCAGCTGACACCTACTGTAAATTATTTGATGATGCTTTATATGAAGGGCTGTAGGCTGAACGGAACGTGCTGGTGAATGCAGGAGGCCCCAGCCCAATGGAAGATGCTCCTGCGCTGCCCATCCCCCAGCCCAGCCGACCCGCGGCTCGGGAGCCGCCCGGCGAAACCCCGCGGCACCGATGGGTCTGTGCGGGGCAGAGAGCTGCTCAGCGGGCAAAGAACCGCAGCCTGAAAGCTCGGACCTGCAGCCCAGGATGCTGGTGGCCGTGCTCTGGAGCAGGGGCTGTCACCCTTGGCGTGTGCCCCGTCCCCTGGCCGTGCACCCCGGCGGGTGAAGCTGGCAGCTCCCGGGGACCCCTCCAGCCGGCAGCCCTGTGACGTGTCTTTTCCTACAGGGGAGGACAGCCCTGGAAACGCCCCCTAAGAACACCCCCGTGAGTCACATCAGCCTTTCATCCTACCCCTAGAAACCGCCGAGCACATTTCAAGCTCCCTCTCTGCCCAGTAGAGACCATGACTCTGGCAGTGGTTACTGGGCGGAGGGCAAGTTTGGCAGCGGTAAAATTCGGTGCGATGCCGCAAGCCGAGCGCTGCCCGATGTCAGCTCCGCGGGACCGGGGCTGTAAAAGGGCTCGGCTGCTGCAAGATCTCACACGGATAAAATGCGCTACAGCACGGGGCTGTCAGAGGAGTTTAAAATATTCAAAGCCTGTTACAGCTCTCCTTTGCTTCATCCATCTCGCTGTGCTTAGAGCACATGGTTTTCACCCCCTCCCCAAAGCCAGGCTGGGTGGGAGCCCTGCTCAGTAACCAACCCTGCTCGGTAACCAGCTCTCCCTGCAACGTGTCTGGCGTTGCTGTCGTGGCACCTCGTAGCTTGCTGAGGCTATGGACTGCTTTGTCCAAAATTTTCCATGCCTCTAGCCAGGTTTATTTTTGGGGCTGGTTTTAAATAGACTTTTTCCAAGAACATGGATCAGAGCAGTGTGGAGATTCCTTATAATAATTGCTGAGGTTCTCTCTGTAAGCAGAAACGTGTTGGTCGGTGCAGGAGGGGAGTGACAAAGCAGAAAGGTGGCTGGTCTTGGTGCCACCAGCAGCAACACAACCCACCACCACACACGCACTGTACTCAGGGCTGGTTTCAGTCCTGGAGAGGAGGATTTGGGACACAGCTCTTGCTCACTTGCAGGAGAGCCCTGGGGCAGGTGGGAGGGCAGCAGGGTGATCTGCAGCTCCAGCCAGGGCAGGTTGGTGCTTGCAGGTGCCTGTCCCTGACCCTGTCCAAATGCTCGGACATTTCTCCATAAGTAAGTGCCATTGCTGGCTCTGGAGTTTTTTTCTACTATTTTTTTTTTTTTTTTTACCAGCAATCATTCTCACATTATTTTTCCCCCTAAACGGAGCAACCTGAACACACTCTGGCATGTGTTTCTTTTAATTTTCTTCCTGTTCCTCTGATGCAGGAGAATCAGCTCCTTGTAGGCACTGGCATAGATAATGGTTTATTGTAGTCTGGATGACAAATTGGTTTAAGATGATTATTAGGCTGATGTTTAAAGCTTTCAATGCATATCAATGCAATTAAACATGAAACAATACTTCATAATTCATACCGAGAAAGACCTTTGTCTGCAGCTAATGTTTGAGAAGAAAATGTTATATGAGAATCATTCAGTCCTTGTTACACCAGTGCCCACTTAATGGGTGCTGGACTGTAACTGTGCCACTGTTTTTTCTCTCCCTTGATGTCTCATGGGTATTCCTGGTCATTCTCTTTTGCTCACTGTTTCAGTAGTAAAATGCAGCTATTCCTGCAGTGCTCCCCAAGGCCTCTGCCAGGAACTCCATCCTCACGAGGATTAGGTGCATGCAAATGCCTCCACTGTGGAAGAAAGGGTGTCCCAGGCCTGGAGTGGAAACAACAGGCAGCACATGAGAGGGTCCCCAGCACTGACCCAACATGCTGAGGGACCGAGTGAACCTTCTCCTGTTTCTCTGTGGCAGCAGAAAGAGTTGGTGACTTCAGCATCTTGTTCCATACTTCATCATCCTACTGATACAAGTTTCCTGTGTACCCTTCTCCCAGCCTTCCATGAAAGGTAGGTAGGAGAGCAAATCAATGGTTCCTTGGGCTGTGTTTCCCTGCAAGCTGGTCTATTCTTCAGCTGGAAGATAATAAAGTGTTTACAAAGTACAAAGTAGTTTTGTGCTCCCATCTCTCAGACAGACTGGGTAAAAAAACAGTGAAGGATACAGCCCCTCTTTGAAAGAGGGAGGAGATAAAGAAAAAACAACAAAAACATCACCAGCTTGGTCTCCAAATTAAAAGGTATTATTGAAAATGCAGGCTATTTATAAACACTTTTAACTTCCCTTATGATCTGCTGAGAGGTGAAGGTAGGATACAGAGATAGGACAAGGTATCTAAACAGCAGTCATCCCTCTGTGGTTGTGATGGTGAAAAGATATGGGGAGCTTCAGCTTTCCTGAGTGAGGTGAGTCTATCATAGTTCTGAAGAACACTGACTTTGAGGCAAGGACTTGATAGTGTCCTTGTGCTTCCTGATTGTACTCAGTGTAAGAAAACTTTTGTACTACAGAGGGTTTATTTGAAATAAATCATCTGTTAGGGTTACCCTTGGTCAGACCAGGCAGTTTTATTTGAATGTCGTTTGAGCAAAACTTTGTTGTTTGGTTGTTATTACTTTAAAATGTTGTGTAACCTCATGTGCATTTCTCTTTCTCAAAAAAAAAAAAAAAAGAAGTAGTAATGTAAAAAGTTTGTTGCTTTTTTGCACTGTAAAGAGTGTCTCTGGGAGCTCAGCTGCTGATTTAAATGGTTATTTGGAAGATGGGAGTTAAATGCTTGTTTACTGCATTTATTTCTAAATGTTAGGGGTTTTTTAGGCTATTTTATTGATACGAGGGAAAATTCTAGGGTTTGCTAGCATCTTATCTAGTTTATAACAGGAAAAATTTATTTCATTAAAATGTTAGTAAGTGACCATAAGCTTTTTCAGCATATAACCTCTGAATGTTAATAGTAGATGAGTCCATTACCCACTTGCACAATGAGCCAGTGTTTGTAACAGGTACGAGACACCCAGGGTTGATTTCTGCCTGAGATAACTAGGTTTCATGTCTCTCATTTTTTGAGCTGTTCCTTTCTGAGGGGTTCTGGGCTCCCCTGGGTGTGTTTGCCCTGATCCCAGCTGAGCCTCCACAGTCAGCAGCAGGAGGAGGCTCACTGAATTGAGGTGGGATGACAGTGGATGGTGGGCTCAGGCTGTCTCAGGAGAATGACCATCTGGTTTCTGACTTTTATGTCAAGATTATTTATAGACTCAGTGACTGGTGGTTTTGAAACAGAAATATTCTCAGCATAGACTGAACCTTAGGAACTTTAGAAAAGTCGATCACTCCTTTATTACTTGTTATTGTAGCTCATAGTCCAAGTATATATATAAATATGTATGGATGTAATATATTCACTTAGCTGTCATGTAACAGGTTACTCATGTATTTATAATTACTAACAGCACAGGTCTTAGATCCTGCTGGGTGGAGACTAACCAAAATTTCTGCAGGTTGATCCTGTCTTAAGGCTTAAAGTACTTTGATCCTACATTACAAAAACAGGCTTTAAGTTGTTCAGGAGACATCAAGTGTTTCAAAGCCACACTTCTTAATTTGACACTGCTTTAAAACTTGTTTATGAAGCAGAGCCAGCCTCTGTGTCCCCTGCTAAGGGCCATGGGTGAGCATCACAAAGTCCTAAAGCAACCTGTGTGGAACTCAGCTCCACTCTGCCATTTAAATTGAGCCATTTACAGCCATACCTGGATTTTTTATGGTCAATTTTTTTGTTTTCCTTTTCAATTCTAAACCAATTTAAAGCCTTTTAATGGCAGCAAGTGTCCACCTGATCTGCCATGTTCAAGCTGCAGTTTATGTTGTCTCTCAGCAGCATTAATTCCAGCACCTGGGGCAGTAGAAGGGCTCACCACAGACAGAGTGATGATGGGCAATGGATTCGTGCTGCTTAATTGGGAGCAGCAGCCACTTCCCACGCTGCCGGGAGCATCCCAGGCACCAGCCCCTGGAGGAGGCACAGCCCAGTCCCAGCCCCAGCTGGCCCCTGCTGCGAGTGGGGAGAGCAGCTTTGCACAGGGGCCTGAGCCCCCTGCTTGGGCTCCTCTGTCTCCTCCATAGCTACAGATTTGTCAAATCTGCCTGGGGCCAGCAAAGTCATCACTGTAGGAGGGACACTGGCTGATAATCAACTCTCTGTATTATCCCAAACCAGTGAAATCTGTTAAGGAATTATGTATACCGGTGATGGTCTTTGATTTGTTGGTCAAGGGCAGAAATGACACCCTACAGCTTGTGATGTGGCCATAAACCACCAGGATATTTTTATGTGTCAGAAGAGGTAGAGTTCAGGATATTCTCCTTTTCCACTCTCCTTCTCCCTGGCCTTGGCCATGGGACAGATTCTCCTCATCAGCTTTTGGGAGACTCTGGGGGAAGGGGAAAAAAAAAACAAAGAAAAAAGGACTAGGAAAAAGGCAGGTAAAACTGGAAGCAGCAGGATGTGATGGATATATTTGCATATAATTTTGCATTTGTGAGAACAATCATAACCCACTTACAGAAGGATGATAAGGCCTACCCTGTCAGCAAATCAGTCTTTAAGACCCTTAAGGGTTTGGGTTTTGTTTTTTGTCTTTTTTTTTACAAAATAAGGTCTCTGCAGGTATTTCCCTTTCTAATCTAAGCCCATCCAATCTACTTACTGGGATTTATGGACTGAAATTTAGCATAGCTTTGTTCTATCTGTCATGCCAAAAGCCAGATAAATAAATATTAAGTGGGACTGGAAACTGTTGGGGTTAAGTGATAATGATGAGAAATGTGCCGGAACTGGGGCTGCAGGAAGTGGTCAGACACAGGCAGCTCCACAGAGTGGGTCCAGTCTTTAATCATCTGGTTTAACTGGACAGGCTGCTGGAGAGCCCCCCCCCCCCAGCTGGGACAAACCAGTCCCCAGCCCCTTCTCTTGAAACATTCCCTTGTCTAATTCTGGCTCCAAATCTCTTCTGTGTTGGAGGAAATGGATTTTCCTTTCATATGAGGAGGAAAATGATACGAGCAGAGCTCAGTAATTTTCAGAATATTTTGAGAAGAAAAGGCATTTATTTAGCCAGGTTCCAGCTGAACTGCAGAAAGGCCATCACCAGTGCAGAAAAGTCACTCATCACATGCAGAAATATTGAATACGTGTGCTGCGTTTGGGGAAAATAAGTTTCAGCTGAACTCAGACCATGGGACAGAGAGTCTCAGGGTGACCTCACACATGCAGCACAGCGTGGGACACCACTGTGTTACTCACACCAGTGAGACTGGTCACTGGGCTGGCCCTGCAGCTCTCTGAACTGGTCGTACCGATTTTCAGTGGCACACGGGTTGTCACGGTTGGGTGGCAATGAAAGGAAGCTGCTGCTGTGCCAGGATTTGCAAACCAGCTGGGGACAGCCCAGCTTGACACCAGTCCTGGACAAACATCTAACAGCACGTGCAAGGGTGTGACTAATGAAGGGTGGAGAGTTATTCTATCACTGTAGGGTTACAGAAAAGGACTTGAGATCTTTTAAATGAGCTTGCAAATTAGCCTGCTAAAGGTAATAATGTTGTAAGTTGCAGAGATATTTGATTCTTCCAAGCTATTGATTAAGGAATTAGAATTGTATAAAATGAATATACTATATAGTGATTAGTGAATAGTAGATTTCTAGCCAGTGGATTTACAAGCCTCACAACACAGCCGCAGACAGGGGAGCAAGTGGGTGTGTATCAGCTCAGGTCTGGTGGGGCTCAGGTCTTGCTCTTTCACAGTTTAACATGTTTGTCTGTGGTTTTAGGGGGAAAATGGAACATTCGTAGGTGACATTAAGCCAGAAGAAAGGTGAAGAATGAGGTAGTAAGTCACCGGGGCTGAGCATTTGGGCTTTGTAGCTTGGCACAAATAAACAGTGTTTGTTTTTTAATAAGGTTAAACATCAAGCCCTGCAGCCTGGAAGCCAGGAGCCAGGCTGTGTTTGCAGGGCAGGGATTTCTGCCCATACAAGCAGGGAGCCAGGGAATGACTGAGAGATTATGGTGAATTAAAGCTCCTCTTCCAGTGCTGTCGCCTAAAGATAGAGGGATAATTTTGGTGGGATAAAGAGGGTAATTGCTGCACTGGGAAGGAGATGCTGTTGTCTCTGTGCTAGGTGACACACGGGTATTTCTGCAGTGTGTCTACTTCTGGTCTCTTAAGAAAATCACTGCTGCAGTGGAAGGTCCCGAGAGGAGGTGGGAGGGCATCATGCGATGTGGTTTCTGCCTGGCAGGGAGAGATGGAGCTGTGCAAGGCTCACCAAGGGGCTGAGTGTCACAGCAGATGTCCTGGGCCATGCCCGACAGTGACAGGGCTCCTGGGGCCAAAACCCATGCAGAGGTGGAATGCACAGAGGCAGGGGAAAGCTGGGGGACCAAGGCGACGCATTTTGCATTTCCCCTTTGCTGCTGCCTTTTTGCTCTTCTGTGGTTGCTTGGTGAGAGCCAGCTGCAGCCTTCAAACATTAGAAATATTTAAAAATCATCCCTTTGCTCAGGGGAAAGGTAGTACAGCAAACAACTGCCACGTTCCCTGAGAGATCAATAACAGCCTGCAGGAAGCTAAATCGTCCTTTATTAATCTGATGAATTAGCCTGATACAGGGAGGAAGAGATCAACAGCATGGAAAATAAATGCATGCCCTGAAGCAAAGCTTGTCAGCTATGGAAATGGAAGTGTCTTTCCTTTTATCCATAACAAATAATCTTGGAAGTTAGGCTAGGAGACCAAAGTGACTTCTGAGGTTTATCAGTGCTGCGTGGATAGCGAAACTCGATTCTCCCTTTGAAAAGCAATTACACAATCACACAGAGACAAGCAGGTTTCCTGCTGTGCTGCTGGATTAGAAACCTTTAATATCTTCCTCCTCGTACTTTAAGAGGTCCTGATTCAGCAGAGTACTTATGTACATGTTTCAGCATCAGACTCGTTGAGGGGAGCTCAGCTTTAGCCTTGCAGAATCAAGATCCTGGGAAAAGGCAAAATGAAAAGGCATCAGCTTTTCATCTTGTATTAGAGAGGGCAAAAAGAGTTTTATTAATAAGGAACAAAACTAACATCTCTGAGCAGCTAGGAGAGGCAGCCCTGGCCCTGGGTTTTTGTCCTGCTTTCATGCGATCAAGCTGCACACTACCAATAATTGTTGTGGCTTTCTCTCTGAAAGTGGCATCATTAAGCCATTCCTTATAAAACGTGGTCACCTTGTTGAAAGTCTCTATGTTGCCTTCAGTTGCATTCGGGTTGACCAAATTGGGGCTGGCTATCTGGTGAGTTTTGGAGGAAGTTGTTCAGTTTGCCAATGCTGAGAGACTCCTGCTGTGATCTCTGCCCCAGTTTTCTTTTTCTTTCAGGAGCACAGCTCAGCATCACCCAACCAGCCTGTGCCTGGGCCAGAGCAGCCCAAACCCAGAAGCTCTGTAGCAAGGAACTGGGGCAGGTTCTTGTGGCTGAAGGAGAGTTTTGCTTCCTTCAGCTGCATTGTCTCCGCAGCACTTGCAGGAGCTTTTGCATGCTTACTAACTTCTTAGTAAAATACACATGAACTCATACCAGAACCAGATGTCAATTCTCACATCGTTTAGAGTTTTCGTAAGACTAAGATTTTTTTTTTTTAATTGAAAAAATCAGACTTTCTAGCTTAAACTGACAGAAAATGCTTGAAAAAAAAATTAAGCCAGATTTAGGATCTGAGGGCATGTCAGAGATTGAAAATGGTTGAACGCTGTAACCTGCAATGATGGATATGGCTTTAAACCTGCCATTGGGGGGATTTCTGAAGCTGTGCTAAAGTCAGTCTGGGAGACCTTTAGGCAGAAAGAGGAGCATGGATCTGGGTGTATTTTTCTTAAAGAGTTAAGGGCTACATTTTCCCCATTGAATTCCAGAGCCTCAGTCAGCCTGGGATATTGGAGCTGCTAATTTAACCTTTCCAACTTAGTTTTATTATTTAATGTGCTGGAAGATACAGATACACAGAGTCCCTTGCAGTCACTGGGGCTGTGTAAGCACCGGGGTATTACCAAAGAGCAAGAGGGGAATTCTGCAGGTGCAGAATCCAATTCAAATGATGAACTACCTCCAGTGCCAACACTTTGCTCATTTCCCATCCCTCTGGGCAAATATGATTTTTTTGAACCTTTAATCTACAGTGCTGAATAAAGTTATGTAAATCTGGCGCAATGAGGAAGGCTTTTAAGCTGTGATAGGTATATCATGGTCCTCTCCCATTCCGTGAAATTGCTTTACAGCCAGGCCATAATCACAATGACAGACATGCTTGATTGAATTTTGTCTCTCTGTTAATCTATGGAGTCATTTGCCAGCAAAAATGAAGAGCTGTGTGTATCTGTGAAACTGGGGATGCACTGAAAAATTATCCTTTTAATACTGAGCGTGGAGATTCTTCTGTGTTATTATAGGAGTGCATTTTAGGATTAGAGTCTTTGGAAGCTTCTCATTATAACTGTGATTTATTTTTAGTGTTTTTTCCCCCATAAAGTAGTATTGGAGATTAAGGAGCATATATTTCAGGTGATAGTGAAAAACTGCAGATTAAGGCAAGGTACCAAGAATGTGAGCGCATGAGAGATGGTGAAGATGAGTCATTTCTTTAATGCATGGGGTGAAAGCTTAACTGAAAGGGTGAACAGATGAAAGGCAGAGCACAAGTGGTGTTTTATTGTCAGATCCTGAAAAATGTCATTTCAGGCTCTCAGGGGAATTCTGCCCCGGCTGGCCCATTCTGAGTGCAATTTGTTGTACGTAAAAGAAACCAAGACTAGAGGATGGGTGGCCTTTCACAGCGGGATGAGGAGGAGAGCAACACTTTCCATGCAGGGGCTGACTCTCAAGAGCATGTACCAAAGGAGCCAGGAAGGCTGATTGTGTCCTTTGCTGGGGAGAATGAGCCAAGGAGAGGTATGACAAAGTGGGGAAAGGTTATCTTTAGTCTACAGTAGTGGAAAGGCTTGATGGGACTCACCAGGTCCCAGAGCAGTATGTGAGGTTAAATCCACTCCTTTCAGCACTGGAAGGGCTTTTCTCCCCTTGGTTTTGCACAATGGGATGTTTGCAGGCTGCTGCCAGAGCCTTGTGCAGCTGCAGTCATCCTGTGCAGTCCTGGAGATTCCACGTTGCCTCTGTGAAATGTAGATAACAGCCCTTCTTATCTACAAAAGTTCCTCTCTGATATCAAGATGATTAAGCACATGCATTTGTAAAATGTGCCCCAGTAACTCTTATTATTGATGACAACAATGACTGGGAGCCCCGAGTCAATCAAAATACAACGTGAGGCAGTGGTGAGATAGTGACTCCCCAGTCACCAAGCCCTCTGACATGGTTCTTTCTGCCAGGGCTGCTTCTCACCCTGCCAAAACCAGGTAGCCCTGGTTTCAGATGGGGAAAAGGGATTGTGGGTGCTCCTTGCATAATTGAAACGACATGAGTTGGTCCCATCAGCTGAGAAGGGGTGTCCCCTGGTTGTGGCGTGCAGTGCAGAGCAGCTCCAGAAGCAGGTGGTGGAAGGTCAGGATGGGTAGGGTGACTTGTCCTCCTCAGACCTGGTCAGACCCCTCTCACCTTGAGAAAGAAATGGAAGAGAAGACAGAGTGAAACAAAGAGCACCTTGACATATTGCCTCATGTTTATGCCCGAAGTCTGTATCCTCAGGCTTCCAACTAGCTGCCCTCCTCTGTACCCAATTACATGCCCAGTGAGATGGTGACTAATGGAAGATCTGATCATATTTCTGTGAAAATCAATGTCAAGCCTTCCCTTGTGCAGGACCAAGCTTCTGTGAGAAAAATGCTTCTTGTGAACTAGCAAATGCAACGGGAGAAAAAAAAAATATCTTAACAATCCTTTGAGATTTTCAGCTTGTAAATTTAGCCATCCGGAGAGTTTTGATCCAATCTAAGTGGAAAATTGTAACCTTTGCTGAAGAGGATGATTCTGCTCAGTGGGAGGTGGCAGGGTGCTCCAGATCTCATGGGCTTGAACCCAGAGGCAGGTTTGGTTTTAGGTCTCATGTTGACTAAGTTGTCCTCTCTCATTTAGAGAGAGGGTGGTGTTACTGTAAGGGAGGATATTCAGATGATCGTTGCCTTGGGCCCTTCAGAAAAATTGCCACATTTTACATTAAGGGCAACCTTCCTCACATAGTACAGTGCTGCAATTAATTGTCTTGACACATGATTAGTACCTGGGGGCAAGGACGGATCGTTCTGTTGATTGGGCAGGGATGCGTTATTAATTGTATAAACTGGCCCCCAGTCAAAGGACAGAAACCAGTGGCTGTGGTTATTGTCACAGTGGAACTGGTGTTTGAAAGAGCTCAGGAGATCCGTGGCAGGGCAATGCTCCTTTGCCAGCACAGTATCACTAAGATTCTTTCCCTGCAGTCTCTAAACCTGATCCTCCTCCTGCACCGCCAGCTCACTCAGTGTTTCTGGCAGTGCTCTGCACCCTCCCTTTTGCTCCTGTTTCTTTTCCCCCTATGCACAGACTGGGCAGACTGGGCAGCGCAGGCAGCATATCCCTGGCTCATGGGGAGCAGTTAGGAGGTTTGTGCTCAACAAATTGAACTGGCTGACCTTGACTCATTCTGAAATGATGTGACGTCCCATTTAGAGATTTAGTTCTGCTTTCTGTCCTGAAGTAATTTTGAAAGGAAGTTAATGAAGATTGTTACAAGATTTAGCAGAAATTAAAAAAAAAAAAAAAGCTAAAATAATAATGATAATATCAAGTCATTTATTCTTGCTGCACTGCATGTAGTTGATATTTTATAGCTATTGTGCAGGATCTCTTCTTACTACTAATTACCAGACAATATAATAGAATTCAAACCTTACATCCTTCACTGAAATGAATCCTAAAGTATTTCACTGCTGATTACAGGCTGCACATACCAGTGCGGATGCTTTGGAGAGCACACCCGGGCGTACAGGAGGAAGGAACTGTGGCACTTCAGAGGTGATCACAGCACCCACAGGGACCTGAATCTGTACAGGGAAAGCTGCCAGGTGGGGGTCAAAGAGAAGTCCCAAGTCCTAAGGTGGGAGGAATAATATGAGAGTTGTGATACATCAGGAAGATAGGGCCAAATTAAGATTTTTATTTATTTTTTCAGGTGGATACTATCAGTTGTGCCTTGCAGCATGTGCATCATCTCTGTTAACCAGGAAGCCTTTCCATGCAATGTATTTTATTACTGTTCACTCTCTGTTTCCAGGCTGTGCAGGCTCTGCCAGGGGCAGCTGACTCCTGCACGTTCAGGTGTGTGTTGGGTGAGCAGCTCGTGCTCATTTCTAAACCTGTCTGACATCTCCTCAGCTCGTGGTGGTGACGATTTGCTGGTGGTGCCCACGGTGAGGAGGACTCAGGGTGGCCTTTGGGACTCCCATCCTGCCCCCAGCACTGTATCCAGATGGCTGCCCAGCCACCTCAGGAGCCAGCTGCCTGTGTGCAGCTTCCCACCGGGCTGCCAAAGTTCCTCATCTCGACAGCATCACCCTCCTCTCTCATTACACTCCAGCTAGAAATTGTACGTACCAGCTTTTTAGAGTGACACTTAAAGGGAAATGTAAGTTATGTTACATGCTGTTATGAAATGCCTCGGGCTCCAGCAATCTTTTTTCCTGCCAGCATTGATTCATTAAGCAGCGTGGGGAAGTATAACACTGGCTGGGATGTAGTTTTTCTTCTTCATTTTTATTTCCAGTGTTTTGCATTGTTGTAATGAAGAACAACTGGTACGGGACAAAAAGCAGCTACTGAATTTTAGCTTTTTGGCTTGTGCTCTTTTACAAGGCCTGTGTGTTTCACTCATGGGAGTTTTATGTATTTGAAATTCAAAACCAAAGAATTATTAATCTAAAAATTACTTTGATTTACTTGGGGTGTCAAACTGAGAGTAAATTTCTCAAGTTTAAACACATTCAAGAGTAGCAGACCATTGACTCTGATAATGTGCAGAGATGTTCAGGGTCCCAGGAAGCTTACCTATAAAACTAGGCAGGAAAAATAAGAAGATGAGCCAGATAAAGAAAGAAAACGGGCAAAATGAAATATATAATGATATACTCCTTTCCCACTGGTTCACCAACCCTTTTTCAAATTTACAAGAGCAACTTGGTTTTGGTTTAGCTGAAAACAAGGCTTGGTGCATTCAGAGATGGTCTTGTGCTCTCTGCTGTAGAACGTGCTGAACGTTTGTGGCACCTGGTTTTCACAGGGTCTGGGCTCTGCACCCCCCCATCATGTGGATGTGCAACACCTTGTTTTTTCAGTTGATCATCTTTGCACTTGTGTCAAACCTCATAAGAACAGAACTGAAAAGAAACTAACGCAATACACACCATGTAAAAAGCAAGGTGTGGGAGATGCTTCCTCAGGACCACTTGGAACACATGATGGGGAATGGACAGGCAATCCCAGGGCACAGCTGAAATACTGCCTGGCTTCTGCTCAGCTGGGTTTTTATGGCTTGCTGAATGGTCTTGGCCAGTTGTTCTGAATTCCCTTGGTTTCTGGTTTCTACTCTCTGTTACACCTGTGGTGATGGTGCAAGGGGAGAAGCAACTGAAGAGCTCACCCTACCAGGAGCCCCAGTATGTCTCATTCCTGTGCAGCTCTATGGCATGAACACTATCACTAAAGCCTTTTTATTTTTTTTAAAGCTGGGTCTTGGGAAGCTCTGCATAGGTGGCAGGTTGCAGGACTCTTATTTACAGGTTATTGCTGTACAGGCTTGCACAGCTCATAGCAGAGCCTCACAAGTGACACCCAGCAGCCCCAGTGCTGCCACTGGTGTGGAGGAACCTGAGCTGGCTGTGGATTCACCCCATAACACTTCTTTCAGAAATTAGCCCCCCTGCCCTGCTTCTACTCACATCCTGAATTCTAAAAATTCCCAGAGATGTTCCTATAAAAAACCCCTGAGAAGAATAAACCTGTAATAACAGTGATATACTCATCTGTAATAAAAGTCAAGTGCCCTGTTAACCAAATACTTCATTTCTTAATTCAGTTTAAACCCTGCTATGACAAATTTGCTCTTTTGAAGCGGACAAAAAAATATTTTCAACTGAATGAATATTTTAAATTCCCTTTTAAATTATTATTTTAAGATATTCTATTGACAAAGAAAAGATATGGGTGGGTGCTTGGGGCAAGACTAGGGCAGGCACATTCTTCAATGTGATTTATTACTGTTTTCAACCATTATATTATCAACCCTAATGTATTTTATTAGTGTTAATAGTTAATTTGTATATTCATATTTATTATTACTCTGGGTCTCAGAATGACTCCAGGGCTCTGGAGATCAAAGGGAGTGCTGACAAACTCCTCATGCTCCTTTGAGCCACAAAGTGCAGAGGCAGAGGTGAGCTTGGAGTGTGAATTAAAACACCCCTGCAATGAGAATGGAAATCCAGTCCCTGAGGACTGGAGGTTTTCCCCATGTCAGAATTTCCTGCAGTGTCACTGGTGCTCTGGGTGTGGATGACCTCTTCTTTTATTAGGTTTTGTGGTGGGCAGTAATTTGTGAATAATTTTCTAGCTAAAACAAAGGTTGAATTTTTGAAGCAAGTGTACACGACATGACCTTTAGATCTCTTAGTCACTGTCAGGCTTCGCTGAGTGCTCTGCACCTTGACATTCAGTAAAGCAATAAAAAAAATGAAATGTACTAATGTAACCTTTATAAAAATAGTTAAAATGATAGTTTAATTTTTAGTCTCCCACTATGGTGTTAAAATAAGCTCAATAAACTTTGGCAGTAAATTAAATTCAGAAGGAACTCAATTTAAATAACATTATGGCCATGATAGTCAGCAAATTATGTCCTGAACTGCTGCTTTAAGAAAAAAAAACCAACCCAAACATGTTTAGGGTGGGGTTGTTGACCTTTCCAGTTTTTGGATAATTGGGCCACTATGCAATTTCTGATAGCTGATCTGGAACCTTAGGTCCTTTCTTCTCACTTATCCTGTTCAGGCAATCAAGAGGATGCTGTAGGTGAACATCTCTCAGCAGCCAGAGCAGGTGAGTCTTAACATAGTTGAGCTGCAGCACTTTGTTTAATTTCATCTTTATAAAAGACTTGCACAAAACATAAATGGACCCAAATGCTACTTGAGGGGAAGGTGAAGAAATGAAACAAAAGAATGATGATTTAAGTATTATAAAACTGTTTGACAGTAAAAAAAAAATAATTTCTTGGTCTTAATATAAATTGACATTGTTTTTGGGTGATCATTACAGATCAGGCTGCAGTGTGTCCCAGTGGAAGGGGACATGTTGCCTGTGGTGGGGGAAGTGCCAGGGGAGCTAAATGATGTGAGGAAATAGAGTAATGTCACTGTCTCAGATAGACCAGAAGCTATTTATTACTAGAGGACTGACTTTATTTCTTATAGCTGTCTGGAGGTTTCTGTTTCTTTGAAGCTGAGGACAGCTCAGTGAAGGTGTGGGAGGTAATGTTCAGTGAGGGGAAAGGAGAGAGAGGAAAAGCAGAGTTTGTACTAACAGGGAAAATGAGCTGAAGGGAAGGAAACAAATCTTACCTTCAGGCAGTAAAAAGGTGGATGCACATTATATACTAGTGGGTGCTATTTTCTGGAGAAATGGTGATATCTACTAGCAGGTGATCTGGATTGCAGCACTAAAGGCTTATTATGTTGTTCCCTATGCTGCTCTAGGCTTGGGTAATTTCACATTTTCTCTATAAAGAAATAATCTTCTGAATGAGTTTTACTGTATAATTCTCAGTGAATGTAATTTAAAAAGGCTTCAGTAAAACAGCTCTTTACCCCTTGAAGGAAACTGAGAAATAAGAGGTCAAAAATTAGTGATCTAGTTTTGTGTTATTAGAGTTCTCCCAATCAAGACAGCAGTGAATATAGTGCATTAATAGAGCACCAACTGTGTAGAACAAATGGGCTATGATTTTTTTTTTATGGTGGTACTATAAATACTTTGTCCCTACATACCTTTGCCATTAAAAGTGAAGAATGACATTTAAACACATGTAAAGAAAGCACATAATCTTATCTCCATAAAACTTACTTTCACCTTCTTACAACTAATTAGGAACACGGGGACTTTTTAAAGTGTCAGTCCTTTCTTGAAGATCAAGGCAGACAAGTGTGTTACAGACACTGAGCTGGAAGGGGTTTCACACTCGTGATTATATTGTTACTACTTTGACCTTAGTCAAATTGGTGGCATTTACACACTGACAAAAGAAAGACATGACTTATTCAAGGGGGCACATCTGGTAAGAAAGGATTGGGCTAAAAATGTGATACTTTGTGGAGTTATCTGACCTCAAATGCCTGGAAGTTAAGAGAAACATTTCCACTGGCTTGTAATCTGGACATGGGGGAAAAGTCAGTCAGGGGAAAGGCACCTGATGTGCTAGTTTTCTTTTTCAGTGACTGTCCCTTTTCCCTGTTAAATGAAACATGCTATCTAGAATGATCTAATTTCTTGTACTTTTATTTGCTTTTCCTTTTTACACTTGGTACTTCCTCAGTTGTTCTTCAGTTGAAGTATATCTGTGCTATCATAAAGAGGTTAGGTTTTAATCTCTGATTTTTTTTTGTTATAAATGGAGGAAATCTTGGAAAAGTTTTGGAAAAAAAAAAAGTGATGATGCCCTAAAATCTGCCAGGATTAATCTGCTGCCTATTAGAACAGATGGGCGAAAATATTGCAGGAAGAACAGTAAAGAAGGAGTTTCAATAACATAAAAAAGACATTTTATGAAATAGTTATGTAAAAACTAATAAAATTAAAATAAAATCAGAATTGGATTTTGCTTTAAAATTTGCACTACAAATATCTTGATGGGAGAAAACCCTCTCATATTTAATGAAGTATAACACCTGCATTTAGCAGCAAAAGAATGATGTGCCCGCTATGGTCCAAGTGGCAAAGGCACAGCATCCTCACTGGGCACCAGTGTGGTCCCTGATGGTCCCATTGCCACTGCATTGCTCCTGCCCAGTGGGCCAGGGTCTCTCAGGGCTGAGGTCTCTGTGGCAGGTAGGTCACTGCAACCTGGTGCCTGAAAATGTTCCTGAGCACATTCTTCTGTATTCAAAGCCCTAATGCATTTTTTGGACAGCCCTGAACGTGCTTATGAATAGTTCATAGTAAAAGCTTCCATGGAGAATATAAAAAGCAATTAAATCTTAGTAGCCTGATGTTTACATTCTTTTGGACTACAGGTTGGAAAGCCTGAGTGCAAATTGTTCAAACACAGCTAACATTTTTGTCATAAAGGGATTTGTGATAAGCACTGAGAGAGAAAAAAAAAAATAACCTATCTAGTTTCTCATTTTTTAATACACGTTTTCTGTGTACCTCTAGAACTGAAGGTCTTCAGTTATGTTTTAGAAGACAGTTCCCTCAGAAAAAAGGGCTGTTGGTACCTTCAGAGATGATGTCCCAGGGAGAGGGGAGCCTGATCTCACCCAGGCAAGGAGGTCAGGATAAGGATGCTGTCCCCAGACACCATCAAGGTGCTTAGACACCATCCCCATGGGAGCCATGATGACTACCTACAAATAAAACAAGACTTAAGTGTGAAGTACTTTATAGCTGGTTTTTAGGAGCCAGTCCCATACCAGGGGTAGCAGCCTCTCAGTGACCTCTTTATCCTGTCTGGGACTTGGGACTCCTCTGGCATAGACCTGCTAGCAGCCTGTCATGATGTGTTATGCCAAATCAAGCAGCAAGTTTCATCTCCAAATAAGATTTCCCTTTGACACTAGGGAGGATGACATCTTCGGTCCCTTAAGCTTTTTCTGGCTTCCCACTGGCCATTGCCACCTCAACCTGGGTGTAAACCACAGGCCAAGAAGCCTTTTAAGAGAGGCAAAGGCTTTCCTTTCAACCCTGCAGACTTTGTATTGGTGACTGAGGTATTTTTATTTATCTTAAAACAGAGTAGCAAGCTACATACCACATGCAGTCTTCCTCATTTTGTTCTTCGGGCTCACCCTGACCATGACATGGAGGGTTCATCCATGCTTGGAATACAACTTCCCAACCAATGGGGCTGCCACAGCATGCCTGCCAAGGGGGAAATGGTTCTCTGCAGACTCTCGGAGGGTGCCCATCTGGACTGGATTGAAAACCATGACCTACAGGTATGTGGAGCATCTTCATCACCTAGACTTCATCTGTGTAGCTTCTAACCTTTGGAAACTTCACATCTGCCTTAGAGAATGGCCTCAAATGCACAGAGCCACGGCAGTGATATGAGGAGTAAGAGCCTCTCTTGGCGTGTAAATGCTGTTGTCTTGGCCAACTCGATTTCATTTGCTCTTTTCTTTCACTGTACTTGATTTAGTTTGCAATCAATAGTGGAATGAAAAGGACGTGGGTTTTGTCCACCCACAGACTTTCACTGTGCTGCTTGGAGATGCCAGATCTGCAGGGTTCTGCTAATCTGTGCTCTGCACCGTGCAGCGCGGGAAGGGCTTCAGCAGAAGTCGAGTACCAGCCCTTGCCTAAAGATCTCTGCTCTCCAAAAACACGAGCTTCCTGTTGTCTGCTGAGTGAAGTTTCACCTGCTCTCACTACAAGCAGGACAGAGCTCTGCTGCTGAGTTCAGCCAGAGCAGGGTTAGAACTACTAACCATTTTACTATCAGTGTAGTGTGTGATCTGATGGTACAGCCTGGCCTTGGCTCCAGCGCAAGGGTTAGTTCCTGGGCTGTAGTAAAGTAACTCTGGTGCAGTCTCACCAGTGGGATAAGATAAAGCATTAAACATTTTTCAGGATCTGGCAGAAAAAAACCCAAACCAGACAGTAATCCACACAGGTATTTTAAAAGATATGAGCACGTGTACGCTGGGTATGCACACACATCTTCAGTTCCAGGGGTTTTTAACACAGAATGGAACTTTTCCTGTTGCTGAAATCTGTGACACAGAAGAAATCTGTGCCCAAAATACTAAGTCAAAATGCACAAAGAACAATTAGTATTACCAGAATAAATTCTTATTTTCCCTTAGTGAGATGGTGGCTGTTTGCTGACAGCCTGGCTAGCAAAGAGTGTGCAGTGAAGTCCACTGCTGGTGGGCTTTCTGCAAAATACTCAGAGTGGAAGAGTTGTGTGCATGTGTTTATTTCTCTGTTCTAAAAGTAGCATCACCTCAACAGAGTCTGAACGATTTAGGAAATGAAAAATCTCTCCTTAGTGCAACGAGAGAATACATGCAGGGCTGTAATTAACTATTTGCTCTAACATTTAGATTAAACCTGGGTAGCAAACCACTTAGACCCCAAAACTAAAAGAAAAAGAAAAGATATCTGTATATTTTCCTTTTATGCTGTTATAAGTAGACTCACGATTGGAATCTCAGACTATTAGAAATTCAAGCTGCACACAGAGCATTTTTATTTTGTCACGAGCAGTGTTTGATTTTGGGTGAAGCAGTTTGTGCACTGCCATCAGTTGATAGCACAGGGTGGTGAGGTGAGTGCAGTCATAAAGGAAACCTGGATTATTCAATAAACTAGTCTCATAGGGATCAAATGGTACATACTGAATTCTGCTTTTATGAAACTTCAGCACAGTGTGGTTTTCCCTCGCCCTCCAGTTGTGTACTGGGATGTAGAGATTTTGTTATAGACCAGAGGTTCATAATGGGAAAGCAATTCAGTGTATGCTTCCAGGGCTGTGGAGAGCCCCATGCTCCCTCTGTGTATTGTTGGCACCATGAGAACGAGCTGGGCACTGCTGAAATAGGTACCAGATAAATTAAAAACACACAGACAAGAAGGACCAGAGAAAAACTTTACCCTGTGAGTTTTCAGAGTTCAGTGAAGCTGATTAGAAAAACACAAAACAAAATGCTTGAGAGGGGACTTGACTCCAGAGAATAAACACTTACACAGGGAAAAAATAATGGGTGCCAAAGGGCTTTTTAACTTAACTCTGAGAAGTATAATGATATCCAGTGGATGGAATCTGGAGCCAGACAAATTCAAATTGGAAACATGACCTACATTTTCAATAGTGAGTGTGATTAGCCATTGGAACAAAGTACCCACAAAGTAGTGGATTCTCTCCTCTTGATGGCTCCGAATCAAGGCTAGATGCCTTTCTGGGAGATAAGCTTTAGTCAAAAATAGTTATACTTTAGTCAAACACATGTTACGGGGCTCAATATAGAGGTAATTGGGGAAATGTAATGGCCTGTGTTATCCAGGAGGTCAGGCCAGATGGTATAATGATCCCTTCTGGCCTCAAACTCAATGAATCTCAGAATGAATATAAATGCTGTTATCTGGATGTGCATTTGAAATAATTGCAGGCAGAGATTAGACATGCAATTGCATATGGTTCAGCGTTGATAAACTTTCCTCCCCTTCAGAACAAAGGCCCTTATTTGTGCCTAATTACATGGTGCTGTTGTAATTCAGATAAATATCTGTTAGGAGCTCAGATGGGATGTCAGCAAATCAATTTTAACTACTGTGCACATATTGCGTTAAAATCCAGTTTCTAAAGCTTATATCCAACTCCAGATTTGCTCGCCCAGGAATGTGTGCAGGAAGAGTCATTTACTCCACCCTGAGAGTCTCATTATAAGATTTAGCCCTGTTGACTTTGAAGTTGATTCAGTTAAATCACGAAGTCCTGGCCCCCAAGGCAGCTGGGTGCCTACTGCTTATGGCTACCCATGCACTGCTGATTTTTTAGGTGAAAGGGTTGTTGAAAGAGTAATAACAGAAAATCAAGGTGCAAGCTTCTCTGAGTAGTTTTGCTTATGCTGCCATTATCACAAATGGAATCTCTGCTTGGTAATGCACATGCACCTGCAAAATAGCCAGCTGCTGCAAGGCTTCTGGAGAAAGCAGCACGGAATATTAACTGGTAAAAGAAACCACATTAGAGCACAGATAAGCTTTAATATGAATTTCACCATATTATGGTGTTTTCAATTTTAGTGTTACCTCGCTCACAAAGCACTCAAAACAACTTCTCAGGTAAGCAGTGACACTGTACAGAGGAAATAATATTGTTAACCTTCAGCAAAATGTCGTCATTTATGGTATGTGTGTCATTTACCTGGGCTCAGAAGTCGATTGTTGATGAGTATAAAGAGTTTCATTCATAAATATCCATAACCTTTTGTATTCTCAGTCTTTTCCCACAATCAACTCTGATCGACAGCACCAAACTCTCAGTTTCCAGGTGATGAGAAAGTTTAGTTTTTCAGGTTCTGAGCACTGTACAGAAATCCTCCCAGTAGCTAATGTGGCACTTGAGGACTAATTAGTCTTAGGTAAGGAGATTGTATCTTGGCTGTATGTTTATTTTGAAGGGGGCAAAAGCCCTCACAACTACCCAAACATTTGAGCAGTTCTGTGTCAGCTCTTACAGGTGGTCTTTCTCAAAGCAAATAGGATCTGAATTATATATATATATATATATATCCTGGACTATAAGGCTGGAATCCACATCTGCATCAAAACTTTAATTATCTTCCTTTTTTTTTGGTTGTTTTTTCCTTTTTCCCCCCAAACCATGTACATAGAATATCATAACTAACACAGAGGCTGATATGTTAATCTGTGAACTTCAGTCCATCATTTCTTTGGGTTCTCTTTCTGCTTTAATGCTCAGAACCACACAGCTAATTACTAGCTGCTTTTTCCCATTTCTTTCATTTCAGCTCAAAAAGGAAACATGACAACGGTGACTCTGCAGGTACTCTGTGGAATAACCAGTATTTTACTGAATCTCAGCATTACTTTCATGTATGAATAGCAAGTCTCCCTCTGCAGATACTATTCTATACAGTTCTGAATATTTTGTTGGATTACACTAAGGATGAAAGTGACATGAAATAATGAAAATCATATTTGAGGTTAGCTGCATTTTAATATGGCATTTTGCCAGTTAAATATTCTTTTTAATATTATTTTCAAAAACATTGCAATAGCTGCTGATTTTGAAGCTGTATTCTCAATACTTCTACAGGGATAGCATTTATGATAATACTGCTGTGTCAGCAAAACTAATGAATACGAGTATTTCACTTTTTGTCTTGCTTTATAGCCCTTTACACAAGGCCTTCCTATAACAGTTCTGCAGTTGCCTTAATTTCATAAAGATTCTGAAGGCCATTCTTATTTTCAGTCAAATAACAGTATCCAGGAATTTTAATGATGCTCTTGTGTTAGTGTTATAATATTGAGAATTGTTATAAAACTCAACAATGTATGAAAATGTCATCGCCAGGGATGAATGAAGCAGCTCATCTGAAAATGAAAAATCAACCCAGATCTTTGCAGGTGTTCAAAAAACTTCAGGTAATTTCATTTTGCCTCCCTTACCTCCACTTCTCAGATACTTCTACAAGTTCCGGTACCTGAAATATCATCATAATTGATTTTTCTAGACAAAGGAAGTGCTTAGAGCTAATTATCTAAACTTAAGTACAGCATTTGGCACAGTGCCATGTGGGAAATTATTAGCTAAAATGGAAGATTAGTACAGAAACTGAAAATTTATTAAGAAAGTGAGTAGTAGGAGGAGAAAATCAATAGGAGGAGAAGATCAGTACTGAGAGAAGGTAGTAAAACTTCCCAGGCATCAGGCTTGGGCCTGATATTATTTAACATTTTTTATTAATGATGATCCCTTAAAAAATAAGCATGTGCAAATGGAATTTATCCGTGACATAAGGGAGGGAGGTACCATCACTGCAGAGGTGAATAACATGGAATAGCAATGTGCTCTTGTGGCCAGGAAGGCCAGTGGTATCCTGTGGTGCACAGTAGCCAGCAGGTCAAACAGAGGTTCTCCTCCCTCTCTGCACTAGTGAGACCACATCTGGAGTATTGTGTTCAGTTCTGGTTGCCCCAGTTTAAGAGGGACAGGGAAATTAATATTAGAGCGAATCTAATGGAGAGCAATGAAGATGATGAGGGGACTGGGACATCTCTCTTATGAGGAAAGACTGACAGCCCTCTGACTGTTGAGTCTGGAGGAGGGAATCTTACTAATGATTACAAATGTTTGAAGGGTGGGTGTCAAGTAGAAGTGGCCAGTCTCTTTTCAGTGGTGCCCTGTGATAGGACAAGACATAGTGGTAGGAAGATGAAACACAGGTAAGTTCCAACTCAACAGGAGGAAAAACTTCACTGTGAGAGTGATGGAGCCTGGAATAGAGTGCCCAGAGAGATTGTGGAGTCTTCTTCTCTGGAGACTTTCAAGACCCACCTGGATCTGTTCCTGTGTGGGCTGCCCTGGGTGATCCTGCTGTGGCAGGGGGGTTGGACTTGATGATCTCCAGAGGTCCCTTCCAACCCCTACCATTCTATGATTCTATGAATAAAACTAATGTAGGAAGAACTGAGTGACCTTGAGGCATTAATGGATAGGGTAAAGTGGATTAATTTTGGAAGGATCTGAGTGCAAATTCGTGCACCTGGGTCTTGTTAACCTGGTTTCTACCATACCTACAAGCTTATGCATAGGAAAAGAATGAGGAGACACAGAACATGTAATGTAAGATATTTTCACCAGGGTAATGAAATGATGGTAACAGTGTATAAGGCACATGTCAAAAATCAGCCAGGATAGCACCGTTCACAACACTATTCACAGACTATTCGCTTGACTTTCAGGAAACTACTAAAAAAGACAATTAGAGTGACCATGGGAAGAGAGAGACTTAAGTGTGAGAGGAGTTTGGTGAAATGAAAACTGAGGGAGGCTGCTATAAATCCAACATAGGCAGAAGCTCTAGGAAGAGAAAACATCTATTTAAACTAAAGGACAACATTGACACAAGAACAAATGAGTATAAATTGGTCATGAATAAATTTAGGATGGAAATTGGATGCACGTTTCCAAAGAGCAGAATAGCAATGTTCTGCAATTGCTTTCCAGTGTGGAGACAACAAAAAACGCCAAGCTACTTTTAAGACAGAGTATAATGAGTTTCTGGAAGGGATTATATGATGTGTTTGGCTAAGATAGCAGGGAAGTAGACTTGATGACCCAAGAGGTCTATGCAGGGCTATCTTCCTAAGCCTGCTTTTCCTGACCAAATGTTTCAGAGCACTTTTAAGTGCTTCCTTTCCTTCATGTATTTTTTAGATAATTTTTTTATAGTGTACTGCAGGGACTGTTGGCTGGACTGATCCAAAATTATGGTGTCCAGAACATGCTGAATTCTCTCCAAACAAAACAAGAAAAGTGTCCAGCATCCTACAGGGCAAGGCTTGAGGTGCTTAAAGAAATCACTATTTTTCAGTGGAAGGCAATGGGGACTGGGTCCAACCAGGAGCAAGCACCCTTTTCCAGTCTTGGTTCTCTGTTGCTCTCCTGAACCTGCTGCTCTGTTTTGTAGTTTGTCTTCTCAACCCCACTGCACGCACACAGTGGTACAAAATAGGATGGCAAACAGCACTTTAGATGCATAAGATTAAATAAGGGTAAGAAATGGAGCAGTGGGTGCAAGTCTGATTGGGTGCCAACTATGCAGAGCTGCAGTGAAGATGGTTTGTTTGGGAGAAGGGAAGATTTCTCTAGCCTTGGTAGCATGGTGCAGAGCTATGCTCTCAGTGTCACACTTTCTCTCTTCTCAGCCCAGGAAGCACCTATGTCCTTTGGCTAGGTTTATCCTGTCTGGTGCCTCAATGCTTGCTTAGCATCCCTTGTTCCAAAATCCATCATCTTCATGACTTCTTAGAAGCTATGTATCCCCCAGGCAATGTGGCCATAAAAAGATTTGTACAGAAGCCCAGGCTTCAGGGCTCAGTAGCTGGAGTTTTATGGGTTCCTTACCCACAAAAGCAAAATTGGGTGTTTACAGCTCTTTTACAGTTACAGATACTGCTGCATGTTTCCAGGGATGGGGCTTCTACCATGTCTCTGGGTACTCTGGGCCAGTGTCTCAGCACCTTCATTATAAAAAATGTCTTCCTTAAATTTTTATTTTAATTTTTTTTTTCTAGTCTGAATCTCCCCTCTTTCAGTTTAAAAACATGTTCCCCTGTCCTATTGCAACAGCCCCTGATAAAAAGACTGTCCCCATCTTTCTGATAAGTGCTGAGAGAGCATCTCATAATCAAAAGTTTCATAATTTTCTACTTAGTGCTTTAGTTGAAATTTGATGAGTGGGGCAATGAGACCTGCAGGATTAGATTGTTCTGGTTGTTTTTCCTCTCCAACTAACTACACACAATTATTTATTTTTTTTCTAAAATCAGCTATTAATACTGGCAAGGGGTTAAGAAATGGGAAAGTTAGATGAAATTCTCAAGAGTACCAGTAGTTTGGAAAAGAAGAAGAAATAGGTAGCAGCTTTACGAGGGAACAGGGCTTTGTTTACACCTTGTCACCATCCACATTAATCACATTTGCAGTAGGCAGCAGCTCTACCTTTTTTTTTTTTGTGCAAATACTTTAACAACTGGTTTAAAAACCCAGGCAGGATAACTGAGTCCCCAGGTTCACATAAACAGGGTAATGAACACCTACATAACAAGACAGAAAAGCCATAAACACAGTGGTGGAACTTTTCAGTCCTTCTTCAGCTGAGGTTCCCTGCAGTTCTCTCAGCCCTGCAGGTGCTGGGCAGGGAGGCAGCCACTCGCTGGGGTCTTGTCTGTGAGGCAAGAGGCTCTTGGTGCCTCCAAAAGCTGTTCCTGTGCCCCATGCACAAGTACCCTGGTCAGAAATGCCCTATTCTGCAAAACGAAAAGGTAAAGCTAGGTGGAAAAAAAAATAAATAAAATTTCCCTTTAGTTTCTCACCCCTGGGGATTTTAGAAATAAGAGGTTAAAGAAACAACCCCTGATTGTAGAGATCCTTTGGGCTCCTACTTCACCCTTCTTTGCCTGGGCTTGGGTTGATGCCAGAGAAGACAAGTGCCAGGTGGTACCGTAGCCCTGGCCTCCCTGCCCCAACCCAGGGCAGCCATTGGCCCAGTGGCCCTCATCCACTTCATCGTGTCACGTCTCTGCCAAGCGAGGAGCCACGTGGGCAAGGGTGGGCTGAGGTGACACCCCTGTGTGTGAACCGTGGTGCTGTGAGGGTGTTACAGCCTGTGAAAAAGGAAAACAAAAAGGGGCACAGGTTAAAAAAACCCGCCCAACCCACACAAGCAGAAAGGTTGTACTTCTTCCTCGCTCTTCCCCCAGCGCCGTCTCACCCTGTGTGGAGGTTTCTGAGGTGTGAACACATCCTGTTTACATCTGCCACCCAGACGGAGATGCTGCGGGGAGCACACGGCTGAGGAACAGTCAGAGGCACAGGAGAAGCATCCGCAGCAGCAGGAGGAGGCCCCGGCATGGACGCACTGCCCATCTACCATGGGGCCATCACCCGTGAGGCTGCAGAGAGGATGCTGCTGGCAGTGGGCATTGACGGCAGCTACCTGCTGCGGGACAGCGAGACCATCCCGGGAGTCTTCTGCCTCTGTGTGCTGTGAGTGTGGTTGGCCCTGCACAGCCACCAGTACTGCTCTGTGGGGCTGGGAGCAGGGTGCTGGGAGGGGCTTGGCTGGTGGTAGCTGATTTCCAGCTTTCACGGGCACAGAATGGGGTGTTTCCAAAGTATGTCTTAATTAGTACCATTTACAGATATGTGAGCCTCTTGTCCTTCGCTTTGACTTAAGGTAGAGGGGTGCATAAAGGGTGTGGGGGTCTTTTGTAGAGCAAAGAGGACCAGGTTTTGCCTTGCAGAGCTCATGGTTCTTATGGGCATCAAACACAAAGAGAAAGCAGGCCTGGAGCACGTAGGGAAGATGAGTGAGGTGCCATGGAGAGGAGCTTGACTCAGGAGGGCATGTGCTGCCTCTTTGTGCTGGATAATTCTCTTCTTTCTGCCTGCTGTCCTCTGCTTCTCTAATGCTCTCATGGGTGTGCTTAGCAACATGCCCAGCAACCCCTGCCATCAGGAAGGGTAGTGTAGATTGCTGTCATCCAGAACTTGCCTTTGCTTCAGGAACACTCTTGGTCAGGCCGTGTGTCCCACGAGTCATCAGGCTTAGAGTAAACTACCTTTAAAGTACATTAAATACTTAGGGGTAACGAATTAAGTGGTAATGGTTCATCAAACAGGGTGAAAGGGGGAAGTTATGATGGGACAGTCTGCCAGAAAGAGGGAAGAGAGGTTTCCCTGAGAGAGCTGGGAGACTTTATAGCCATAGGATCTCGTTTTAACGAGACAATTTAATTACCTTACATTTGGCCAAAGCAGAGGTCTCGGAAGTGCTGAGAGTGAGCGCTGTACAGTGAGGTACCATTGTGTTGAAAGAACCAAGACGTGTCTACAAAGTCCAATCAGAGACTTGTGCTTTACTTCAGTAGGAGAAGGAATACAAGAGAAAACTGCTTCAGGGCCAGCAAGAAATTAGCTAAGAGAGAGGACTTAGGTACATGGCAAAAAAAATGAAGAGGAGAAGAGTTATCATTAAGGCTTTCCCCAAATGCCTTGAATACATTTCCAACAATATGCAATTAAACCCTGGGTGGGTATTTTTGTTCCCCTGTTGTAGTCCAGTAAATGGAGGGATCCAAGAAGGTTATAGGCAATCCAGAAATACACAACCTTCTTTTCAGGGAAGATCTTTCTGGCAGAAGATGTATTTTTTTCTTCTCTCAGAAGGTGAACGAAGAGAGGTGCTGCTGCTAACAAATACCTTAACAGTGAGCTGAAAAATGGGAAATAGGAAAAATCTTGAGTTAAATGAGAATGGAATAGACATAGCAAGAGGTAAGGAGTGCTATGATTCCTGTGATGGGAATAGGCAATAAAAGTAGAATCTCTTTTAAATAACCATCAGAGAAAATGGTGATATATCTCCTTAGCACTCAGAAGTCATTCAGTGCAGGTTGAACACTAAGGCATTAGAGAAAGGGTCAGGCAGAATGTTAAATAAAATTGAGAATCCTAAAATTACCCACCATTAGTCTAGATCAGGCTCTAGGTATGTAACAAGGTCTTTCATCTGCACACAGTCAGTTGGGATTTTTTGCTATATTAATGGTAATTTACGTCCTTTGAAAGAAATTTCATGAATTAAATAAAACATGAAATGAAAATAGGAAGAACAGAAAGGAGTGCTAACTGTGAAGCTCTGCAATCCTTGAAGGAAGAGTCCTCAGTAAGAAATAAACCCTACGTAATTGTTTCTGGAAATTAGGAGCCACTCAGGTCTTCATGTTATGTTGCATAAATAATAAACAGGTATATGATAAGCAAAGCAAAGGGGTAAAAGCAAAAAATGCTACTGGTGAATGCAGGCTTCTTATAGAAAGTAGATCTTCAGTAGATTTATTAAAAGTGAAATTTTACATAGCATCTTGGATATATCCAGATAAAAATTAAATGAAAAATGTTATGCTGAGTATGATGTGACAGAGGCAGAAAGGTAGCTAAAAAATGCTAGAGCTAAGCCTTGGTTCCAATGCTTCTTAACATTTCAATTCAGAGCATTATTTAAGAAATAGCAGGTACAGTAAACAGCATCTCACACAATAACTTTGGAGGCAGTTATCATAAAGATACCAGGAAACTGTCTCACACCGAGGCTAGCAATGAAAGAAATGTGGGCTATAAACTAGAGAAGAGCTTTGAGAGGCAAAAGTTTACCAAAGCAGAACACTTTAGTGGAGAGATTGGAGGAGTAGGTAGGGAAGGCATGAGAGATGGAGATGTGTATTCAGTGGAGGATTCTAAGCCTGGCTTTGGAAAAATAAGCCAATGGACCCAACACCCTCTCAAATTCCAATCTGAACATTGTGCACAGAGATAGGTGCCAGGCATATGGGAGCTTTGGTAAAAACTGAGGGAAACGTGCTTGCAGTATTCACTATTTAAGAAAAAGACATTAAAAGAAAGGTTGAGTGGTTCTCTCCATTTTTTTCCTACTTCCTTCTGAATAAATAATGGACATTATTAAAGCTATCCAGAACTTTACACTGTAGTGCAGAATCCATGCTGAAGATCAGTCTAGGAATACGTAGATATATTAAGATTAGGCAAATTGTGTATTTACTGGAAGTACTGAAGTAGTCTTTGAAACATGAAAAACAAAGGTGGGCAGCCATTAACTATATCACAATAGGTATGAGATCTAAACAAAGCATTTTACATCTTTCAATGACAATTTCTAACAGAACTGAAACTGTTTCATACTGCCAGCAATGTTTCTATTGCTCTTAGGACTATTTTTTTTTGGTTGTTTTCCAAAATCAGAACATGTTCAGCCTGTTTTCTTTCCTCAATCTCTGAATTTCCCTGGAGAAATAAAACAAAACAAAACAAAAATCCCCAGGTCCCCAGCTCCGAGCCTTCTTAGTTGTTGGTTTTGTTTTGTTTGGGTTTTTTTGTTTGTTTAGTTTTGCTTTTTTAAAAAAGACACAGTTCTAAGGAAGAGAAAAGAAACATTTACCAAAAAAACAGATTAAACAAATATTTGGATGACAATGTTGTCATCAGTTTGAACTCACAAAGGTGGCCGCTCAGCACTTCCAACCCCAGGAACAGTAAATGGTAATTCCTGAGATTGCCACTGCATCACTTAGGCTCAAACAACACCTCTTTTTTTTTCCCAAGAAACTGCATAAATCTGTAACACCCCCTCCACTCCTCTCCCCCTCCTGGGCACCCCCAAAATGCTTGAACATACTTTGGCAGTCCTGGAGCCTCTTAAGGCACGTAGCAAGGGCAGCAGTGCTCACGGTCAGACTCATTCGCCTTTTGCTTTTCCAATTAAAAAGTGGAGCCCTGACCTTTAAAAGGAGAAGAGTAAAAGACTTCATGAATCCCTTGTGACTGACACTGATTTTACAGGGCAAGCATAAAAGAGACAGGTAGCAGCATAAAACTTGACCTACAGAGACGGGTAACTGTGGCAGGCAGGACTCTGTCGTTGGGCGTTTGGCTAGAAAACTCTGCTTTTTCCCTGCTCTGTTCTCCTGAAGTGTCTATGGCTTTATCTTCCTCGACTACTGCTTTCTGCTGCCCATCTGAAGGGTGTGCCCATGGCAAGCCTTCAAAGTGAGGATGCTTTTTTGGTGTGGCTGTGGCAAAGCACGCAGAACCCACTTCCATAGATATTTTAAGACCACCATTAAACTATGCACAGGAGAGTAGAAAGGTTTGGATTTGCTCCCCCCTGCCAACCCAGGGCTCTCACAAGCAGAGGTGCTGCCTGCAGATGTTTTTGCAAGTTTTAAAAATACTAGATACTCCCAAGATCTTCATTGAATGGATGCCATTTTAAAATAGATAATATATCCTCTAAGGTTGTTGCTCGTCATGTTCTCAACCTGTCAACAGAAGAGCACAATATTTTCTTGGAAATCTTTAGGCTTGCATTGGAAAGCAAGAAGATTTTTGCTGTTCTTGAAAACTGGGCTAGAAGAAATGCATGTGCTTTAAAAAATGTACACGTTTTATCTGTAAACTTGCTAGGCACTGCATGCAGTGCACTAGGGTTTTAGTATCAAAATCTGATTGTTCCAGGGAGCTTTCTTTAGTGCTCTTTTTTCCTCTTTGCTCAATAACCCATCTGATGTTTTTAGCACCCTCAGAAATCCTCTGTGCGTGTCACTCCTAATGAAGTCAATGGGGGGCAGAGGCCACAGTAATGGTGGCTAGTTTGAGAAGCAGCCTCTTAAACTGCCCCTGAAAAAGGCATAAAGAAAATGCCTGAGCATGACAAAAGCACCACTTTCCTTAGCAGCTGGAGGAGCAGACATGCAGAAACAAGCAGCTCATGCCTGAATTGGCAAAGATAAAGCATTTGTAGCTTACGTCTTAAAATTCGTATACTTGGAAATAGTTGGAATGTTAGTAGTTGTTTCAGACCTTTAAGTGAGCTCCACATGACATACTTGTCAAACTGTATTTTCAGATTATTTGTTTGAAACCAGCCATTCATGTACTGTTGCTGCACTGCGTTCAATTTGGGGAGAATAATCAAAAGCTGGAATAGAAAGCTGTTTTAGAGCTCTTGAAGCAACAGTAATGGCAACAGGGACAGGCTGCAGTGCTATCAGATTTTACGTGTGCTGTTTTTTTTCTGTCACCTGTAACCACAGGGCACAAGTTCAGGCAACGTGCTGAAACTTTCTGATGCAGCAGCTCTATCAGTGTAACACAGGATCATGAGCCACCCTCACTTAGCATTTCTTTTGTTTCCCACGTAATATTTTTGAAAGAAATGGCAGAAGAATTGCATTTATTATAGCACCACACATCATCATCATCATCATCATCATAATTTAAAATGTAATTTGGAACAAAAGCTGCTCTCTGAGGAGGGGCCCCTCAGTTCATGGTTGTAAATATCATGTGCTGGTTTGGGCTTTGAAGAGTCTTCTGCAGCACAGTCGTAAATTCTGCTGGGGTGAGTGTTTTGTCTCCCAGCTTATCAGTGTGAGCTTTGTCTTTGCTGATAAAAACTTGGCTAATGGCCTTCAGATATTCCAGTGGCTTTTCTTGGAAAGATTTGAGAGCTTGGAGCCAGTTGGAATGGTGGGTAACTGCTACGCTAGCAAGTCTGTAAATGACAGAACGAGTACAATCATCAGATAACAGAACCTAGATTAGGTCTGCCCTGCTTCTGTAGGCTTCAGCTTTGAGGATTTAGTTGAAGCAGTGATTTCAGGTTCAGAGATTTTACGGTCAGACCATGCCTACCTTGCTCTGAGGGAAACAGGAAACCTAAAAATGAACTACACCAGATTACTCCCAAACAACCTGAGAAACATTTCAGAGAAATATGAAACAGTAACATTTACAGGGCTACTGACAGAGTTTAATCTATTGCAGTTATTGTGAGTTTTGCCTAAAGTGCTGAAAGGAATTTCACCGGATAAACTTATTTCATGAGCTTTTGCCTTTGTGAGGTACTATTCCGGAGGACAGAGTAATTCATGAAGCTTAGTTACTGGCCCACCATCATTTCTTTCTATTTAGCATCTCAGATTTGAATTATTCTCATTTCCAAATTTGAAGAAACTCTTCTTGAAGGCAGTTTTTGGCTGTCATCACCTTGTACCAGACCAACACAAACCCTGCTCAGAAAGGCTGCACACTTGGTCTTTAGGTAAACCAGCAGCATTTCTACTGATGCTTGGGAGTGATCCAGTGGTGAAGATGTTGACAACCTTTCACAGAAACCTGTGCTTAAATTCTGAGGCATTTCACAAGATATGACTTGCTCTTTGAAGTTTCTGTTATTTTCAGGAGAGACAATCAAACTAATGTGTTTGCTTTATAATGCTCCAGCATTATGGGAAGTTAATACCAGTTATTGATCCAGTATCATGGGTAAATTTTTGCTATGAGAAGTGTTGGTAGGAGAATCACTGACAGAACTGTAAACTCAAATGGCTGTATATAGAAAGCTGCTGTGAGTGAAGCTACAGTAACTGTTGGGCTTTTCAGATGTTGTCAATGATGATTTAAACTACTTTATTCACTCTTCTTGCCATAGAGCTTACATCATCTCAATGTGAATGCTATTTCTTCAGCCTGGGCTAGCTGATGGGGGTTTAATTCCTAAATGTCTGAGACCTAATCTTGCAAGAACCAGGCTGCTTATCAACCATCAATCAGAAAATGCAAATTTCAGGCCAGAGTGAGTGAGGGGCTGCAAACTTAAATACGATTTTTCTCTGGTATTAAATAACAAGAATTTGGCCTTTCCATAATTAATAAACCAAGCAGAAACACAAGAATTAAAATGGAAATAAAATAAAAAGAAATATGTTGAAGTGGACATTGAGATTGACTGTGTCATCACTGTGGCAGCTGTCACTTCTGTCACACTGGGGAGGTCATGCTTGTGGTACAGCCAGCTCAGGCACAGTTCAGCTAAACTGCTAATGCCCTTCAGAGAGTGCATCTCTCACAGCCTAGACAGCCACCCCTGCTTTCTCTTGGAGACTGCATCAAATATTACCTTCCTTCAAACTAATTTTATGTCTTACTCTAAAAATTGGGGTGGAAAAAAAAAAATCTATTGGAAGGGTTTTTTTTGTGTTTGTATGTCCCCTTTTCTGGTACTTCTGTGTTCTCCATCCCTAAGTATAATAGAAGCAAACACCTAAGAAATGAAATGTCAGTCTGAAAGACTGATAGGTGACACAGTGATGAGAAACTGAGCATGGGCAGGACCACTGTTTGTATCCCACACCACTGCTGTGTTCTTAAGCTATACAGTAAAGTGAAATTCCAAGGTAAGGTCAGGATGTAAATACACCAGGTGAGACGAGCTGATTGATAAGAGTGCAAAGACATCAAAAGAGAAAGCTGTGTAAAGAGGAAGAAAGTGATGCCATTTCTTGTGGACATGGCTTTCCCTTGTTTCTCTTTCTCCCTTTATATTTGTTCCATTCTGGGGCCAGAAATGAATACAAATTAGTTTAATAAAATTTCCCAGCTGAGATACAAAACATTTGGAAATGATTTTAAAATATACCATGCAGCTGAAATGTCATGGTTAATTTTAAACTGCAGCATGTGGCCAATATCCTCTGGCTATTTCAGTGGTGCAGAAGATTGTAATTATTCACCTGTTAAAGTAAATGGGGGTTTAACAAGTCTGATCACAGTTGAAAAGGAGGAGTGGACAGGTAGACAGATGCTGTCTCAGTATGTCATCTGTGAATGATGCCTTTGTAGCTCTTTGGGAGGAATTATCTAGCTATAAAGAAAAAAAAACCTATAAAATAAGTGGGCTGTTTCCTGTAATAGTAACTTCTTCTGGATTTACCTTTGGCAAAGTTTTCCCAGCTTCATAACATTGCAACAGAGACAGTGCTAGAGCAGTTCCCAGCTGGTACAACCTATCCTTTGTTATGGAGATGAAAAATAAGTGAGGTGACATAAAAATGTCATCAGTGGTGACTAAATCACTCTTTTGTAAGTGCTATTCCAATATTGTCCTCACAGCAATGGCTGT
>JANHGL010025092.1:0-49482 GCA_024611195.1 Ceyx melanurus | reverse complement strand
ATAAAAATGTCATCAGTGGTGACTAAATCACTCTTTTGTAAGTGCTATTCCAATATTGTCCTCACAGCAATGGCTGTTTTCTGCTTCCCCTCATCAGCAGTTTGGCATTTTTTTGCCTTTGATCAAAAATTTATAGGGCCTCATTCACCAAGCTGTTAATTCCTGATTGCTCCTCTCCCTTGAGCTTCGGTGGCATGAAAGAGGAGCTTTGCAACTCTAAGTGAGGCTTGTGGCTGTCCTTGGGCCAGATGGAGGGATGGGGGAGCCTTCATTGGGTCTTTGCCTGGGGGTTAAGAGCTGGTCCCCCTCCAAGATATACTGGAACACCAGTGTCACTGTAAGAGTGCTCTCCAAAATCCTTCTCTTGGTGTGTGTCCATCTCTTGTTGATTTTGTCCAGCAGAGAGAGGAGATCAGGTCTTGAATTTGACCTACACTTCACCATGTAATGCCTTTAAAGCATAAGCTGTGTGAGAAACCCCACGTCACTAACACCATGCCCAGGACACATGGTATTTACTTTTTGGCTTTAGATGAATGGCTTTAAGCCATACCAAATATAGGAATATTGTGTCACACTAGGAGCTTTCTTCTGCTATGAATTGAATAAAATACAGATAATCAAGCTGTCCTCCAATAGTGTCTGGGGAATTTCTCATCTTCTGAGACCTGAGCTCCAGCAAAGGCACTTTTCCATCTGCTTTCGCCCAGTGTTATGTGTTTTGCTCTTTGGGAAGTAATGTTCTATAACATCTCTACTTTACCTTTTGTATTTAAATTTTGTTTTAAGAAAAATGCCTTGATCTTCCTTCAGTCCACACTGATCTCAGCTGGGAAGCCTTCTCTCACGGGAGGCTGTGCCCATGTAGCAGTAAAGAGAAGGTTGCTCATCAAAATCATGTCACTCGCACATGGAAGGTAAAAAGCACTTTGAAGTGGTAATGAAGTAAGTTCCTGCTGCTTAACAGAAAGCTTTGATAAGATCATATTCGTTGGGAGAGTACTTATCAGAAGAGCTATAATTCATTCTGTGGAAACAAAGATCCCAATGGAAAGTAGTTGGATGGGAAGATCTCTCTCTTCACCTTCTTAACAAAATGCATCCTCCTTCCTTTGAGCATTTTCTTTGAAGAAGCAGGTGTGATGGTCCTGGGCCATCCTCCATCTGCACGGTGGCTGTGTTTAGTGATGGCTTCAGAGCCAACAGCAGATGACAGTGTTGTGGTTTTCAGCTTAAAAACAGTGAGCCTCTCAGTATTTCCTCCTCTGGGAAAAATAAATATGTACATTTTTTAGATGAGTGAAGAGCTCTCTCTTGTCCCTCACAAGGTGATGTCATACATCTCCCATCCTCCACGGTGTCCTCAAAGCATCCACGTTCCAAAGTCTTGTTCTTTTTTCCGTATCTTGTGGGTTTTTAATCTGAGCTGCACTTTGTGCTTTCCCTGAGCTTAGTTGAAATGTTTTCCAGAAGTTTTTTTTGAAAAATGCAGGATAGGTGTCTGTCTTATACCTCACTCTGCTTTGGCCCTGAATATTACTTTATCTGACCTCTATTTTTCAATTTGCCCAGCTTAGTAAATCCTTCTGGCAGAGTGCTGAAAGCCATCAGATTTTTCAGATTCAGGGCAGCACCCCAGCCCTTCAACACAACTTCAAGCCATCCAATCTTTTAGGTAGAGAAAATGATGAAAGCAACGACAGATGGTAACTTTCCAGAAAATTGAGCCATTTGTGGAAAAATCAGATTTTAAAGCGAGTAAAGCAGTCAGAATGCTTTGGGACAACCAAGAACAAACATATGTAGTATGCACGGTGTATTGTTTAAAATAGGAGGCAAGAGAGTGAGTTTTAGATTTTTACATACTGATTCTGTTGGTTTTGAGGCTTGGAAAAAAAATCACTGTGGAGATGGTCAATTACCCACTTGAAAGAGGGGACAAAATGCCAGGACAGCTCTGGCGTTTCCCAGTATAATATAGCCTGTAAAGTCCCAGTCTCACCATACATACATTGACTGGTATGCTACATAAGGAAGTGCAGTAAAGACCCTCTTGATTTCTAAAAAGAAAATATTAATGGGAACTTCAGCTCCTCATGACAAGCTGCTGACTAAGCAGGCACAGCTCTCAGAGATTTTAAGAAAACACTCCTTTGGTTAACACAAAAAGGTGGATGAAGTTGTGGTGGGATAAAGGGACTGTGTGGGGCATATTCCCATAGACGAGGAGGAGGAGGAGGAGGAGGAGGAGGAGGACACCAGCCCTGGCAGGACAGAACAGCTTTGTGTCATCCGCCTCCGTATTTAATCATAGTGGGAGTTGAGTGGTGGGGGGGTGAGAGCTCACAAATCACAACAGGCATTTTTGCTCCCACTCTGTGGGGTTGTAGCAGTGTGACAGCTGTTAACAACTTCCTGCTTGGCTAAATTATATCAGACACTGCTTTGCAAAGGTTGCTGTAATGACTTTTTAACAGGAATTTATCCAGGAGCCGTGACATGGAGCGTAAGTAATTGCAATCATATGGTATCTGTGTCACTGATGGTTTCTGCTGTTTTGTAATAACTACTATAATACAACGTATAATTGGAAAGAAATACAGTATGTTTCTGCTTCCTTAAGAACAGGAATTGATGCTGAAATAGGGAAAGGCCCCTGAAATCCTGCTGTGTATTCATGTAAATCTATGTAGTATGAAATACAACCTTTCTTGCCTGATACCATCTAACCTGACGTTGCACCCGTGAAACTACTATCAATTGTTTCTGCTTCTGAGTTAAATGTTTTGATCTCACTGTAATAATCTACCATGTAAATCATTCACTGTGTTGGGTTTGTAAGAGAAACGAGACTGACTCTGGACATGCATGTGTCTTGTGTTATTAGTGTACGACTCAATCTTGAAAGACTCCAATTAGATTTAAAAAGAAGCCAGATTCTGCACAGTTATAACTCTCCTTTATTGTTATTTGAGAATCAGGATTTTATGGGCAAAGCAAAGTAATTTTCCTTGCTTTTGTGGGTCTAGCTTTCCAAATAAACAACATTCAGGATATTGCTTCTGGAAACATCTGCATTTAAATCAATCACAGTACAGTAATTCTATCTGCCAAGAATACACCTCTTTTTCCAGGGAAAGTATGTCTGGGGTGTTTCAGTAAAAGGAGGTCACTGAAAAAAAAATAAAAATGCTGAGGCAGGAAAGAAAGCAATGTCTCTAATGCAGAATAACTGAAGAGTGTTAAACTAGATCTGAGTCAGACCACTTTTTCTCAGGCAAAAAGAATCCAGTAGGTTGAACACTGCTCCTGGCCTGTGTCACAGTTTTTTACTCTACCCTGACTCTTTCTGGGTGAACTTTTTTAAGGAAGTGTTAGCAAATGAACTGACTCCCACAGAACAGAGTGTACCTTGTGTGAGAGCTGACAGTAGAAATGAGTAATAAACACCTGTTTATTTATTTTTCACAGGCATCAGGGTTACATTTATACCTACAGAGTTTCCAAGACAGAATCTGGATTCTGGAGTGCTGAGGTGTGTATTTCTTTCTCTTCTGAAAATGGTACATCTTGTTTGATGTTTGTATTGATTTAATGAAATATATTCAAATTATTCATGCTTCTGATTTCCATCGATGGAAATCGATCCTGAGTGTGCCCATCACGAAGATGTCTTGGTGCCACTTGTGACAGACTTGAACTCATAAATTAATTCTCCGTTACATTTCAGCTGTTGCATAATGCAATAGTGCATTATTTTGCATCATTTTAAATGGAAAAATGTTGTGTTTTTATAACTTGACAAGCACGATCAGTTCTCTTCTATCCCACATGCCATTGATGTCAGCATATTAAGGAAATTATTTTCAATATCCACTGTTTTAAAGTTAATTTATCTCCAGATTAATTCATCATTGGTGCAAAACCTATGTAGGGTAGCCAAAAGTCAATACAAAATATATTTGCATGCATCTGGTGAGAAACTGGTAATTCAAGTGTAGAACAGCACCATGTGCAACACAGATAACTATGGAATTAGGATGCTAACCCGTATTTCTTTTATGAAGTTCTTGTTCTTTGGATGTACTCCATATTAATTAATAATTAGCTTTCTGTTTGCACATTAATGAACATTGATTACAAACATTAAATAATTTCCAGACAGGCATAATTCCTTGGCCATTATGAAAATAGAAGTGGGTGCAGTGCTCTGAAAGACAAGATGGATTCCTGCGGTTACTCAGAAGCAGAACAGGGAGTAAAAGTGACTCACATTACTGTCTAGTAAATAGTTGTCCACGTCACCCCTGGGGTGTTACCAGGAAGAATTCCCACATTCATTCCTGCAAGGCACTGAGAGCATCCTCTGGAGTTTCAGTGTTTAAGCAGAAGGGTTCTCAGGATGGGTCAGGGGTGGTTAGCACTCCCAACATGCTGGGGTAAGCACTGTTGTCTCAGGAATGATGCTGAGATGCCCCCAGGGACTTCCACCTGTGGAGCACCATTCTGTGAGTGAGGCTGTAGCCTGCTTTACCCCCAGGTAACACCAGTGTCTGCAGTGAGAGTTTTTCTGATTATATATTATATATATATTTTCTGATTATATATAATATATATTATATATTCCAGTGACAGCTCCTCCCCCATGACCTCCACCAGCTTTCTACCTATGGGTCTTGGCCTTTCCCTCACTGTGTTTTAGGCAAACCTCATCTGTGTTTACAGCACAGATGTCCTGAAGGCCCAGAACTCTCTATCCATCCTCTGCAGGGAAAGGTTCTAGCTGCAGACCCATGACACCAGCCCTTTCTTTATGAAAACACAAACCTTTAAGTAAATGTTGCTAAGAACATAATGGCCTCAGCTGTTGGAAACAGCAGCCTAAATCCAATTTATCTCCATGAATTGTGCCTCCAAGGCCAAAACATGCTCCAGCTGCAGCTGATGCTTGACTATCTTTGTTTCCTTCCCTGTGGTTGGTTAGTCTCTAAGCTAGCTCAGGGTGCACCCACCTTTCAAAGGCAAGGCAGAGAAATTAAAGCAGTGCTGGTAAAATCCCAGACAGTGTGAAGCCTCCAGCTGGTGCCAGTGAGGCAGGATTTAGCCCACAGCTGCTGGGTGAGGGGAGAACAGTGTCCCTTTGGTGGGACTAAGCCAGTAAGATCTCTGCTTGTCCTCCCATCACTTTGGTGGGGAGAAGTTATTATGAGAATGCCCTGAAGGATTTAACAGAAACACTGCATTTTTGATTAAAAGTAGACTCAGTTTCATTTCACAGTGTTTGAAAAGATGTTAATGTCAAAAGATAGAAAAACTCCCACTTTTAATAAATGTTTGTTGCTGCCTTTGTACAAGAGCTAGGCAGGAATAGTAAATGCTCTGAGGAAGGTTTGTAAAGACACTGTGTCCCTGCCTGAATTTACTGGTGTAAGGCCTCCCCCTCCCCAGTGAATGCCAGGTAGTTCTCTAGATTGTCTTACTGGTTATTTCCAGGCTGGCAGTTATCTTACTGATAAAGCCCAGGCTGGAGGTTAAATCACTGGCTGCAATAAATCAGGGTCAGAAATAGTGAATGATCACTTGGGAATTTGCCTAATAAGCACAGCAGGCTGTGGGTTTCTCTTGGAGTGATTAAGAACTCATCCCCCTACCAGCCCTGTTGCAGCACGCAGCTGGAAACCGCTCTCAGTGGGGGGAGGCTGCGAGGCCCCGGGGGCAGGAGGGAGGAGAGCAGGACGGCTCATTGACTCTTCTTCAGTTAGCACATCAGGGGAGCCACATGAAGAGCTGCCTCCTTCCCTGGAGCGTGTGTGTGTGTGTGCAACTCTGAGCACGAGGCTTCTGTGCCAGTGCCTGGCACGGATGCTCAGCACCCAGCATGGACGCTCAGCACCCAGCATCCCCTCACCTTTTACCCTTTGATTCACAGACAGCGCCCGGGGTCCACCGGAGGCTCTTTCGGAAAGTGCACAACCTCATTTCAGCCTTCCAGAAACCCAACCAAGGCATCATAACTCCCCTGCAGCACCCAGTCGTCAACCACGAGAAAGCCAAATACTCCCCAGGTACCTGTGGGCCAGAGGGAGCCTTGGCTGTGGCTGAGCAGAGCCCTCCATGGTGGTGGGGATGGAGCTTTAGACTTCGGCTCAGCTTTGACCTGAATTAGTGGGTGGGGTGGCATTGCCAAACATCTACCCCAATTTTGCTACCCTGTGGTGGAAATGCTGGCACTTGGGTGCTCTTTAGGGGTAGGACTTGTCGATGTAATGAGAAAAATGGATTTTCAATAGGTATTTCTGAGACCTGGTGGTGGCAATTCTCCCTCTCCAGCACCCTTGCTCTGCTGGGTACAAAACTTCTGACCTGGCTACTTCCTTGCAATGTTCACCCTTTCTTATCTTTGTGATTATTTCTCTTAGGGAGAAATGAAGGCCATGACTTCCACCTGCAGCCATCATGAAGGTGTTTCCTCAAGCCTGGCATAACCACAGCTTCCAGTGTCTCCTCTCTCATGCAGTCTAGAACAGAATGAGTTATATGATAGTTATACAACTCTATGAGTTTTCTTGTAACATTTGCAGAAATGTGCATTGCATAGAATTTCTAGCTCAAAAATCAGAATCTTAGAGGTTCAAGATGTTTTGAACCTAGGTTAGGGTTTTTTTGTGTGTGTGTGTTTTGTGTTTTTGAAAAAATATCAACTACTAAAGAGTGTAATAGCTTGTATTTTCTCTTTGTACTGTCAAATACAAAACATTTTTCACTTCAGGATTAGTTGCACCTACCTGCAATAGCTCCAGTGTGTTTCTCTGTGTCTACATATAGGATACCTGTATGGTGGAGCCCATACAGCAGTACATTACATAAAACCCTCCACCCATCATATATTTAATTGATGTACCCTGGATCCTGCCTTTTTTTCTGCTCACTGGAGGCAAGCTGGATGCAAACAGCCACAGAGCTAAATGAGCTGCAAGTGCAGGAGTTACCAAGGTCCGGATGCTCCAAGCTGCATTTGATAAGGCTGGAAAGTTTACCCCTTTTTTTTTTTTTTCCTCCCTGTAAGTGTCCCTGTTTGTGTGTAAGAGGGTGAGTGAGCCAGTACAAGCACTGAAACATTTTCTACGAAGCACAACATGTTCCTTGTAAACTACTGATGGGAATAAACACAATAAATTAACAGCCCCATCATAACAGGGACTGGTGGGCAATACTATTGCAAAGCTGTGCCCATTTTAGCTAATTATTCCGTTTCTATCTAAATGAAGGCTAATTTTCATTTCCAGTGAAATGTTCCAACCCCCCCCTCCCTTAACTAGTCACATCATCTTTTTACACCATGTGCATGTATTGCTCTGTGCCTCTTTGCTTCGTATGCTTGCTGGTTGAAACAAAAAAATCTTAAGACAGTGCCATATAGTGAAAAAATCTAGCAGGATTTAGTCTTTAATATGATATTTAAAAGCTGGAGGGGGTGTTTTGTTTGTTTGTTTTGTTATATAATCCAGCAAACTCCACCCATGGACCCATCATCAGCTCAGATTTGCATCACCAGCTGCTTTGCTGAAAGTTGTGCCCATCACCTCCTTCCATCCCCCTCTAGGTCTCAAAGGTCTCCCAGCTTGCTGGTTCCTGGTCATTCCTCTACAGGTTTGTGCTCCTGCAATCCATCCTGCCCTGCTGGATGCTGGCAGAACACATGTGTGCTCCCGGGCTTCCCGCAGGAGCCCTTTTGCTTTCTAAGTGCTGGTTCTAAACTCCTGGTTTACCTGGGCTCTCCTGGGAGCAGGAAAGAGTGTGCTCGGAAATGGTTCATGGCAGATGCTCACACTGTGGTGGGGGATAAATGTAGTGGGAACCACTTTGCCCAGGGGCTGTTTCCTATAGAAAGATTCCATTTACTTCAAGTGAAGGCTGAGGTTGTCAGTGCTGCATGTGCAAATCCTGTGGCACAAGATCAGCAGCTGCCTGGCCACTCTGCAGTGTAATGAGGTGAAGATAAATGGTTTGACTAGGGGTGGCTCCAGCAGGGCATTGCTCTGCTCAAAAAAACAAAGCAAAAAAATTAAAAAGAAACATAAAATAGGCCAGAAGATGCCATTTTTGTCTAAAGCTGAGACTGTTGTTTCCTTTTCTGATGTAAATTATTAAGACAGAAGCCTGTTTATGTTGTTTCTTTTGGGTACCCAAGGGCCTGGAATTGCTGTAGGCTTAAACAAGGTGGAAACAGAGAGAGAAACTCATGGTACCTGTGGGACAAGGAGTTGATGCTCAGTTATGGGAACAGTAATATGGAAATTATACTGATTTCATGCATTGACTTAGGTGTGAAGAGCTACAGCTCCTTTTAGCGAGCAGCAGCTGCCTTTTGTAGGCATGACTTCACCAGATAATGTCTGAATCACCTGCTTCTTCCTTCCCACCACCTCTGCCAGGCTCCAGCCACACTAGGACACAGCCCCACATTGCTGCAGTTGCTTTACCCTGACACCCCCCCACTACCCTCCTGCCTTCCCTTCCCCTGGGTGCTGCAGCCCTGGCTCTAACAGCTGATTCTGCAGCTCACTGCAGGCACTCTGCATCCCCTGCCCCAGCTCTCCCTTCTCCTCAGCAAAGGCAATGCCACTCCTCTGCAGGGACTAATGCTGGTTTGGCCTAGCCCTCTCTACTCTCATACTCCTTAGTGGCCTTACTCCCCAGCTACAGCTCTGACAGCCCTCCTGCAGCACTCCATCAATCCCATCTCATATGCTGGCTTTCTTCTCTTTTCTACAAGAGCACCCCTTTGGCCTTGCTTCTTTCTTATCCATCCAACACAGCTCTTCCAGCCTCAGCCCTCATGCCAGGTTAGTGCCCAGCCCAGCTGCTCCCCTCTGTTCTTAACCATGTAACCTTTAGCCTTAGCCACTGTTTTTGCCCCTCCAGTTCATTGTCTTCTCCTCCCTGCTGCATGTGCTGGGCTTTTTCTTTTTCCTCATGTTTGATACAGTCGTTCATCATCACCTATTTGCAGCAGCTCCACAGAACATGCAGGTACTTAAACTTTGCTCCTCATCCCCTACCACCACGTTGGCTTCACCCACTCAGTTCTTGAGAGTGCAAAGGCATTTAGCAGGTATTTTTTTCCCCTCTCACATTTGTTCTGATGAAATACAATAAAGTGTGCACAGAAACAGCTGTGATTTCACCTGCAGTGAAAGCTGCAGAGCTATAGGCATGAACTTTGGTGAAACAGAAGTAAAATTAAACCTTGCTAGCAACCCGCTGCCCCTCAACTTCTGAATCAACCAGTATTGTCTGAAGCCTTTATTGAGCTGTATGGAAGCAACTTTCACTGACGTGACCAGGATATCCCAACAGGTGGTGTAAACAGAGAAGACATCACACGCCATCAGTTTGCACCTTTATTTTTTAAAAATGAAATAGTCAAAGTACTTTCTTTTTCAAATATCGACACATAATATATTAACTTTTAATATTTACAGCGTGTTGCTGGGATGTTCTTGTAGAAAATGCATGCTTCTGGTCTGAAACCCAGAGCAAAATGCATCAGACCATTGAACTGCAGCCATATAACATAAACCTGTACAGTATCCAGTCACTATTCAGCACAGGAGTTAGAGCAGGAATAAAAAAATTGGGATCTATTGTTTCCTAGCAACGAGGCTGAGGCCATTATAACACAATTTCTGTAAGATCAGAACCTCTAACTGGTGTTAGACAGAAAGTGAAGATCTTGGCATACATTGTAAACATTTTTACTGTTGATGAGAAAGCTAAAAAGGAACGTTACTTTGACATATATCGTATGCTATGCTTCTCTTCCTCGTTTATTGACACTTCTGCCCGAAGAGGATGAAGATTTTAATGTTTTATTATGGTTCATACAAGTAAAATACTGTCAAGGACACGATCTGATATACTAACATTTATTAAAAGGCTAAAGTCCACCACGAGATCTAAGGAAAAACTGGAAATCGTCAAACACATTTCCTTAGACAAACAATGGCAGGTGACAAATGCCCGGACAAATCCACAGCGAGTCCGACTCCACCATTCCCAGTTTCTGCCGAGAAGTGATTCCTCCAGCAGCCGGGGCGCTTTTGACCTGGTCATTTTATTTTATCAAGGAGAGGTCTAAGTAACAGTCAGCATGGGATGGGAAAAACCCAGCTGGGGATCTGCCGAGCTCCTTTTGCTCAGGCTACAACAGGAGCTCCTCTGCCCAAACCGCTTTCCCCTTCAGAATAGCACCTTGGCTCCCAGCAGCACCGATCCTGACACTGTTCCCCTTGGAAAAGCTGCTGCTCAGCGGCCTTGGTCCTGGTCTTGACCCTGGCCCTAGCCCTGGTCTTGACTCTGGCCCTAGCCCTGGTCTTGGCCCAGCCTTGGCCCTGGTCTTGGCCTGGCCGTGGCTGCAGCAGGGGCTCGGTGGGCAGGGGAGCGCGGGGCTGGCACCTCACGGCTGCTTCGGGAGCACCCATGGCCCGGGAGCGAGGCCACATCTACCGAGCGAGCGTACGACTGAGGGGACGTTGAAGAGCTCAAACCAAACAGCGAGGCTGTGTAAACCCAGATGCATATTGACCAGTCCATACATATTTATTTGGCTATGTTCTACATAGATATCTATATATATATATTTATACCTTTGAAATGTTCTAGATTTGCTAAATAAATATGAAAGCAAAGGAAACATTACTTGTACACACTATTGGTTTGGCTGTCATAAAAAATATAGCATGTATTTCTCATGGTAAGTACTTTGCTACAGGATAGTGTGCAACAGTGGTTTATATTTATTTTATTCTCCTTTATTTTATTATTTTATTTATTTTTTTTTTCTCACTTTCAGAACCTTGTTTGCAGTGCAGAATGCTAGCATCAAATTATCTGGTCTAAATACCAGTAAAAAGTTCCATGCCATTGTTTTTTTCTTTTCTCATTTGGGTTAGTGCAAAATAAAAATAAATTTAAAAATGGGAAAACTAAAAAAAAAACAACCCCAAACAACACTGAGACATTGTTCTAAATACTAGGAGAAAATAAAAAAAGAATGGAGACTGAAATATTCCCTGCCTCCATCTGAGGTTGTTCATGAACAAGATGGTCCAAAGCTACTTGTTTGCTCAGTTCTCAGGAATCACTGCTGGCTGGCCCATGCGTAGCTACCACTACAGTCTGCAGTGCTCTGTTAGTAACAGCTTGTTTCTGTAGCACTGTCATCTCAACATGACATTTACATTTAGTTTCCTAAATTTCTGTTATAATGAAGGCAGTTTTGTTTGGTTGGTTGGTTTTCTTTTGTAACCGGGCCATGTAATGTCCTGTGATTCTTTATACATCCATATTCTCATAAGAAATAGTCAAAAATGTACCTTAGACTGCACTCAGGAACTGGGAAAATGCCAAATCTACTTTCAGAGACACACTTGTAACACATTTCACTCTTTGACCTTTTGGCATAATATGAGAACAACAGTAATCAAGGCAGTATTAAAAAACACAGCTGTAGGTAATACAAAGTGCATTTCCTGCATATAATACAAATATAACTTTAAGAAACTAAAGGCACAAGCTAACTAAATATGTATTACATACTAGAAATGCACAGTTCAAGGTAATTCTAATAGCTTCAAATATTTGTTTTTTAATGGATATTTAAAGCAGTTTGAAAATGATCCTCATTAGTGAATTGCAAAAAAGTATAATTGCTTAAAATATAAGTAAAATAGACTCTAATATTGACATCTTGGATCAGTGATAAAATACATCATCACGTTTATGAATGCACTCTCTATATACAAATTCTTAAATTATTCTTCCATTGATTAAAAGCACATTAGAGGCTCAAGGATTTGAAGGTCCATTTTTAGGCTGGTGTGGAGGTATTCAAATTCTCCGTGATTGTATGGAAAATTACAGAAATCAGAGCTGTCAAGCTGGGACGTTGACAGCTCCCAATTCTGTACATCAGTTAATGATGAGCCTGATCAAAATGTGTACGTGCAGGTTTTGGTCCACAGTCACCCCTGGCTGGGGGGTAGGGGGTTGTTTCAGGGGCTGGGCTCTTGCTCTGCCTGATCCTGCACCCCCAAAGCTGCGCTGGCTCCCGGGGGAGTGAACGAGTCTGGAAAGAGATGCTGATGGTGTGAGGCCGAGACCTGAGGACAAGCCCCTGGTGGGGAGAGGGGGGGTCAGGTCTCAGGGGCCAGTTCAGGCTCATCTCTAACTTTGGTACAGTCTGCTCCACTTGCCCAAAAACAAGGGAAAAAAATAAATGGAAAGAAGGGAGAAAGACAAAGAAAGCACTTTGTTGGCTTCGGTAAATATGAGCAGAAATCGTTTCAATATATTAACTACATTTGTTTGGAAAGAAATGTGCAAGAACATCACTGTTACGGATACACAGGCTCTATAACAAGACTTCTAGCTCCCTCTGAACGTCAGTAAAGGAAATCTGTTTACCCGCCCGACCCCGCCCTGTGTGCCCTCCCCACCTCCCGAGAATCAGGTCGTTTAACAATGACGAGCTGAAGGAAGGATCACCTACTCCGCTATGAAATATCTGTGCCAGCAGCGCATGATACCTTGGGAAAGAAAAATTTCTGTCCATGCAATATAATGCTTTTCTATGTGCTCTAGATATTGAGCTGAAAAGTGAAGAGTCATCCCCAAAATGTTCTACATGTTTATCAACATATTTACTATCCACACTTAAGGTTCATCAACTCCCAACCCATCGATCTTCTTCAGACTCCAAAAAATGAGTAATTCAACAGGATTATTAATTGGAGATGGAAAGAACGCGATGCCTAAACCCAACAACACTGCAATTTCCAAGTGATCTGTGAAAAGATGAGTCCTGGCCTAATGACTACAGGCAGGACTGATCCTGCACGGCTTGTTACTGCACCACGCACTCCCAGTGGGCTAACGAGGGGTGTCCCAAAAGCACTGAGTTAAGAGCCCAGTTTGGAGCACACTGATGTCAGCAGAGAGACTCCTGCTGACTACACTGCTCGCAAGCCCTTTCCTGGCCACCCCTGATGTGGGGTTGCAGCCCAGCAGCACCATCTCTGCCAGGAAGATCGTCAGCTCTGCGTGTGCTGCCGGACTCCAGCACAACCCAGTGCCGAGGGAAACCTTGGAAGAGAAGCTCCAAAGAGGGCCCCACATACAAAAGCAGATGCAACATGGCGCTCGTCACCGAGTGGCTGGGAGAGGGCTATGGCCGAGTGAAGCTCCAGGCCACACAGGACAGCCTTTTACCCACTGCAGCCCATACAAGTTGAGTTTCCCATTTAGAAAATCCTTGGATCTTAGCTGTGAGGAATGACATGTGCGGGGTTGGTGAGCGACTAAAAGTTTCCATACACAGTCTGGTTTCTGTACGCAATCCCTTGAACTTACGGGAGATCTCAGCGGGATAAAAACCACCCAGTTAATATGGGTTGCAGAATCGGGCTCTGTAACCTTTCAAATAATTGGTGAATTATTAAATCAACAACAACAAAAAAAGTCGTGTTTCTTTAGAAGAAAGCAGAGCACCCTGCACTCCCCCCACCCCGCAGGGCCGTGCGGTGTCACCCAGGTCGTGCCGCTCAGCTCTCAAGACTCTGCTTCTGAAATCTTTGAATACTGCCACACAAGAACTAAAAATCATCACTGTTATCTCTCAAAGAGTTAAACGAACAATATTAAAATACCATCTTCTGTCACATTTAAAGGCAGTTGGATATGTTTTTTTTTTTCCTCTATATTTATATATACAGAGTTCTGATCTAGAAAAACCAATACAATAAACCATTTTACGTTTAAAAACAGGCAGTCTTTGGTGACGCAAAGGCAGAGATTTTCTTTGTTACCTTCTGCCTATTTCACTCTGTCTCATAAAGTGAATATTATTGGCACTGTCAGAAAGTTCGAGATACTGCTCCACAGATAAAACAAAATATCCATCGTAGCCTTGTACCCGCCCAGTGCTTAAAAGCTGCTGTTTCTCTCCATCTGTCCATGCCCTAATACCTTCTTCCCCTTCCTGCAGCCGTCTCTGCTCCTTAGTCCAGGCCTGAGCCACGGCTCTCTGCCTGGCTATCTCCAAGACGTGGTTCTTTTCTTCTTCCACCGTGGTGCCGTAGCGAACGTTGAAGCAGAGCGCGCCGTGCTGCAGCTGGATGTCGGCGAAGCGTCTAGTCCTGCCGCTGATCACCGACGTCATCTGCGACACCGTGACGTTGACGCCGTTCTCCAAGATGCGGCGCCCTCCGGTGTTGCCGATCAGGGCCAGATCTTCTTCCAGCGAGCCCAGCTTGATGAAGTAATGGGTGTCCCGGCCCTCGATGGTGAAATGCAGGTTCTCCAGGTAGTGGGCGTTGTTGAGGATGGCGGCGATGCGCCGGCTGTCCTCGTTAGCCACGCCTATGATGTCAGCTGTCACCAGACCATCTTTTATAGCAAACTTGATGCCTTTTCCAAATACTGAAGGAACAGCTGCAAACCTGGGCTGCTTCACTGCCTCGTAGCACTTGCCATCGCTGTACCTGGGCGTCATGGGCAGTTGATCCAAGGATATAAAGTTTCGGAGTTGCTTTTGTAGCTCACACTGAATACCGAGGATAGTCTGGAAAAGAAAATAGCCACAAAGTTTGCAGGCGAGTTACCCTGCGGTTCATTAAGAGTGTCTCACGGACCCTACTGATCTCTTAATTGCTTAGAATGGAACTTCAGTTTGTGTGGAAAATGTGCACATCTGCATGGGCTTTCTAATCTCCTAGGGCATTGCTTTCTATCTCTTGGACTCTTTCCTTTCTGGAAATCAGATGGAAGAAGTGTTTACCACAAATGCTATTTCCCATATTTATCCTTCCTTTTTTTTTTCTACCTCCCTCCTTTCATTGTTACTCTAATGGTTGCTCTTTTGACTCTTTGGTATGGAGAAAACCAAGTGAAACCTGTGCTCTTTCACATGATTCTATGTTTGTCTCCAAGAGTCTAATTATGTTTTCTGTAAAGTAGCACTAAGTTTTTATAGCCCATTAGTAAGGAAAACTGGCTGTCTCAAGACACTAGAACAAGAGGAACCTCACAAGTGCATTAGCTCTGTAGATCTTGCTCCCCATCGAGGCTAAAGCCCCCCTCACTCCAACCATCTGTTTGTCTTTTCACACTATAGCTACACTTTTTCTGTGCCTTTGTAATAGCTTCTGCAACACCTCAGTGACAATTTTACAAGGACGTGCTCTTACACCTGGAGCCAGCTCTGACCCTCCAGCTCCCCACACTTTGTGCAGTCATAGGAAATAAACCAAGTGTGTTAAATGCTGTCAACACTATCTCACAACATTGTGTATTTCCTTTTCACTACTACATTAGAGGAAAAGCACCTCTTCTCTTTCATCCTTGCAAAATTGCATTTAAGAGATGCTCATATTGTCAAATGCAAAACATGAACACCTGCTCAGAATACTGGTAGCTGCTCTTGTTGCAGTTACAGTGATTATGAGACCCTGATAGCTGCTCCCTGGCTGCTCTTTGCTGAACCCAGGCCCAGGAGCAGTGCCGAGTTTTGCAGATTCCCCAGCATTCCTGTTTTCCTGAATTTCTCTGCAATTTGGTATGGCCTCTTTGCTAACAAAGATGAAAATGTTTTAATTATTTAATTCCACAAAATTTAGGGTAGCTTTTTCAATTGTCCCAAAAGCACTTTTACCCTTTTGCCTATCCTGACCCTCAAATTTGGATAGTTTCTCTCTAGACAGCTACAAGTTCCTTCTCTGTGTTTCTAAAAGCTTCTCCCTAAAACTCTCCTCCATTCTGCTGCCAGATAATTTGCCACATTAAAGTTTCTAGCACTGACTTTTTGATTTGCCTGTTACGTTGAAAGATACAGTCACGTTGTTTCTTTGGTCTCCAGTATTTTGTAATAAAATTCCTTAATTTAATATTAGTAGTAGTGGCACTAAGTTTTTGCTAACCTTTCCAGGATCCCACTCTTGGGTTTTTGTTTGAAGCTGTAGAAGTTCGTATGTTGTCTCCAAAGCTTCTATCTCTGGTTTTGGGAATCCAGGTAGTACGTTGTGCAACTGGAATCCAAACAGCTCTAGCCAACTTCCGATGTCTAGAAAATGAGAAAAGGATGCTGGCAATAAGGCACAGAAATCCTAGGAAAAGTGAGGGTAGTCTGCAGATATCCCAGCTATGCAGATTTCACATCAATTTATCTTTTCAGTACTGGTTACAGCATTTACTGTAGCAAACAAATTATGTCCTTACAAAGCATAGCTATCCTCAAATCAATAGTTTACAATCTATTTATAATGGAAAAAATTCAAATTAAGCCGCTTCCATTCTTCCCCTAATTTTAGCTTTTAGGAAAGCAGCAGAAACAACTATTTGTTATTTTCTTGGTTACCAGAAAGGTTATAGAAAAGAGATCGAGCTCAGTAAGATGTTATCTATTAAAGAAATGACTTTAATATGTGCAAGATTAGAGTCAAACAGTAACTCTGGATGTACACAGAAGATTTCTGCTCTTGAATCCATACCAGAATTTGACAAAAAGTTGTATTTTCAGGAGAACAGTGTTACTTTTACCTGTTGTATACTTCGCAACATCTTGGATTCTGCCAACTGGGTAATTATTTTCAAATGAGTAGAGATTAAAGGGCTGTGGGACAACATTCAGGTGTTTCCATATGTGATGATTTGGGGTTGTCCACCGCCCAGCAATGACGTCATAGTCCCGCTGACCCAGATGGACTAGTTTAGTAAGAGAATCATAGAGCCCTCCATGAAAACCAATGATAACCTGGAAATCTGGATTTGTGTCTTGGTAGATCTCTCCATACGGGGTGTACAGAATTTCCTTTATGACTTGGCCCCGACTGCTAAATACAGCTAGAGGTGTTCCAGTGTTATCACAAGCAACATAATATTCTTCTCCGCTGCTTAATTCCATTGCAATGAGATGACCTTGAAGATCATAATATAGGGATGTTATTTCTGAGCTCGTATGATTGTACAAGTGAGTAACTCTTATTGGGTTGGAAAGATCAGCATAGAAGAACTGTAAGTGTTGTCCTAGGCTTGATTTGCTTGCGACTCTTCTTCCAAGACCATCATAACAATATTGCACAGTCCAGCCAGACACTTTGTTGTATGCTTTGTTCAGCAGACCGTTAGAGTTGTACTCAAAGATCTCATTGCCTCTTTGCCTGAGAAAACCATCTTCGTCCATTTTGTATTGAATTTCCCCCAGCCTGGTAATGCGATCCCTCAGATCGTATCTCAGGGGAGTCAGGCGAGCGCTGTTCCCGTGGCTCAGCAGGTTGATGTTGCCGTTAAGGTCATAGCTGTAGCGCCACTGGGTTTTATCATTCACAGACACAGTCTGAAGTTGACCATCAGCATCGTATTCATAAAAGTACCTCGTGATATTGGCATCTACACCTACACGTATGTCACAGATCACCATACGACCCATATTATCGTACTGGATGGTCATCCAGTAAGCGATCGACTTGAGAATTTCATATTGTACTTCAATCACCTGACCGTTGGCACTGAAAATTTTGGTATGCTTCATCACAGTGGTGGTTATAACCTGGTTTAAATCGTAATTAATGACACTGAACTTCCCAAATTGTTCTGTCCTGCCAGAAACGTCGACGTAGCGGTACAGGTCTATGGGCAGAGGCGTCTCATTTATCATGGCCTGCATGCTCGTGACACGGAAGTTGTTATAGCTGTAGTCAAATCTGGCGTTCACAAGCCCTTCTTCACTAAACCTGAAGATCTGGCGACCAATAAGTGGACCTGTCCAAAGGGAGGAAAGAGGAAAAGCAAGAAAAACAATGAGTGATGCTCATGGTATAGTTACCCTACAGGTCTAGCACAGACAGGAGATGAGCTCTATATACTCTTAAGCCTTATTGCTACTTGATGTCTTAGTAAACACCAAGAGTATGGTAGATTATTCTCTCACAGAACTTTATTAATGCTTGCTCTACAAAATACTTATATTTTATTAACGTTTGTTTAAATGAATGCTGTTTTATTAATAATTATGATTTCTATTTACTTACAAGACATTTCTAAACTAAATTTACTTTACACAGTGATTTCTTTCCTCATATAAACAGTCCTTTGGAATTTATGTTACATTACGGTATAAACAGGGAAACTTGAAAATACAAATAATAAAACAACTTGATTTAGTATTTAGAAAATATCCACATAGAGGAATAAAAGCAATCAAACTTTGTAAGAGCTATTCCATGCCAAGCAATAAAAAGAAAACTGTATTTCAAACGGGATAGTTATATATGCCTATGGACACAGGCATCGAGATATACGCACATATTTTTCTACTGAAACATAAAATAGAAGAACGTATAGACATAAAAATAATGGAATTTCACGCCAGGCAGGGAAGTGCAGGATGGGGGCCAAAAAAGTTTAGCAAAGTAGTCACAGTTACACCGACCTGTCTGCCTGTATCTGATGGTGCAGATGAACCCATCGTGCATTAAATGTATCGTCTTAATAACCCCAGAAGACTCCTCATAGGTGAAGGTGACTTGAGTAGTATCATAGAGGATCTCGGAGAGGCGGGACTGCTTGGTGTATTTGTAAAGGACTCTGCGGCCTGTCCCGGGATACAAGGTTTGCAGGAGCCGCCCGTCCCTGGCGACGTCCTGCACGAAAGCGGCGCCGCTGTCGGGCGGGGTGTAGATGTTGCGGTAGTAGCCGACAGACAGCATGGTCTGCAGAGCGTGGCGCACCATGCTGGGCATGGTGACCGACAGCAGGTAGCTGGACTGGTCGTACTCGAAGATGTAGCGGCGCTGGCTGTGCAACAGGAGCATGACGGACTGCAAGCCAAGGGGAACGCGGGGTTAGTGCCCGTCGAGAAAAGGAGCGTTCAGCTAGAGAGTGCCTGAAGGGTAAGGAAATGATGAAACAACCACCCCCTCTTGCAGTTTGCTTTTACTGCCTGTGAAATTACAAGTGAAGCTTTCAGACCCGGCCAGCAAGGTGGTACAAAACAGAATAATAATAAGTCTAGAGGTAAGGACCTCCAAACTGGAAGGCAGATGTGGCTCTCGGTAGCACTGCAGCCTCATGCTGGCTTGCTATGTTGCTCTGAAATATTTAGGTCATCCTCCCAGGAAGTGAAAACAGAGGGAACCTCTTTCTCACACAGAGGCAGAGCATCTGCACTAGCAGATGTTTCTAGGGGAGGTGGAAAGGAGAAATTTTCAGTGGTGCGCACAAGGTGTTTGGCTTTTATTGGCACTCTGCACATCTCTAGCATAGATCTACACCTTTTCCTCTGCCTTCTATGAAATGCACATTGCCCCAGAGGCCACAGGATCTCCACACTTGCAGACAGATGAAAACAGTCTGAAGGTTCTTTGGTGCAACTACTTTTCTCCCTGGCTTCTGATGTTTACAAAGAATGTAATTTCTACATAGGTACTTGATAATTGCCCTGTGTTGCTTAATTGTGGCTGGTCAGTGAAATTTTTCCCTCTAAGCTCAAAAATTTTCTCTCAGAAGAAAACACAGAGAGCTCAGCCCAACAACGGCCCTGAGCCACTTTGCTCTCACAAATAAACTTTTTCAAAGGACTAAAGATAGACCAAGCCTTGGCCATCCTCTCTGCACCCCCGGCCCCACACCCTCCTAAGATGCATTTCTTCCTGCCCTTGGTGAACAACATCAGTCACCTGCACACCAGCCAGTGAGCACCAGCATGTGCCATTAGCAAGGTACCCTCTGCCAGCTGGTGACAACAGAACCTTGCACCGAGCTCCTCCTGACTGCTTCGCTGCTGTCTGAACACGCACTGTGTTTGCTCTGCTTTCACCTGCAGTCTGCAGTAAACCACTGGCTGAACTCTGCTACCACTGATGTGACTCCTCTCTCTCTCTACTGCTCCCAAGCCTGGTTTTAAGCTGTCTGTCGTTGACCGAGTATGAATAACAAGATTCAGGAACATCTCTAACATAACTCTAGTGCCCCTGTGTGCTGTTTTTTAACAGCATTTTGTGGCTTTTCCACTTTTGTCCAGGATAGTAAAATGATATATAGGACAAGGGTGGAGACTTAGTACCCTCTCTAGCCTATTAGTGGATACCATAAAGAGAAAAAAAAATAATTTCCAACTCATCCCAATATATATATATAGATTTTTCAACTCTTTGCACATACGGAGTTTAATTGTTTTAAAGGATTCCAGAGGGTAGCTCATAAACCATCCCAAAAGCTGTCATTTTATAAAGCAACCAGAGCCCGGTCAACCATGTAATGGTTGATGTTGCACGGAGTATCAAAGTGCCAGTGGCCACTGGAGCTCTGCTGAGAATACAGAGAAATGCTGAGCATCACCACTAGGTGTCATTTCTGCCCAGCATACACACGCAGCTGCTCATCTGTTTTGTCTGGTGGTAAACGCAGGATTTTGGAAGCAAGCTTGGAGTATTCAGGAGATTTTATAATGCCATTAACTAATTGAGGAAGGTGAACAAAGCAAGAGGAACTGAATCTCATCAGTAAAAATTATTTATGGTGCTACTACTATAGTGCTTCCTAAAACCCAAATTATCCGAGCTAATTTTGGAAGGGGTAGAGATTTTTTAAGACATACAATTAACTCATCAAGTACTAAAAAATGAAGAATTAAGTAACTATGAATTGGAAGTGAACTACATAATTGATTTTTGGATAAAAAGAATCACTGGGTCTTATGAGGTTTCAGACAACTTTTAGCAATCATTACATAATTAACACAATGAGTTATTGACTTAATGGAGCCACAAAATACTATTTCAATGTCTAATTTTGAAGGTGAATTCATCTTTTTTGGCTCAAGGAGCAAACAGTGATGAAAGTACATTAAATAGCTGGGAGATTATGTCCATGGTGTGTATGACTTCCAGTGATTTTAATGCCAGGTTACAGCATAACCCACTCCTGCCACTACCCGAACCTGTAAACTTTAGCTATTTGCTTCTAGAATCAGGATTTGGCCACTTATGCAGAATTCTTGAACAACAGTTTTAAGTTTTATGTCTTTATTTATAAGCTCATCATAAACTAAGAACAGACATAGTGGCTTGGAAAGATAAGCAGCACACATCCTTCCAAAATTATGGTCCATTAGGCCCAAATTAAAAATAAAAGATTCCTCCAAAGCTCACATAGCCCAAATATTTGAAAGCTGTACTAAATGCCTGTTTACTTGCAATCTGCAGCAGAGCATACAGACAAAAGAAGCCCTGACAATTTTATCTGAACCAAACTTCTGAAGCTTCTAGGGTTTGCCAATCTTGTTAACACATGCAATAACCACACTGCATGCAGACAAGGAAGGAATCACATTTTTATGCATCCTCCAGTCTACAGCACTTTTTTCTCTGGGTTAGGTTTAAGTTTTTTGAGGATCAGACTTAAATACATTCAAAATAGGGACAGCAAAGTTTATCTTAAAAGAACACATTTGGAACTTTTAGATAAGTCAATAACTTCAAAGTGGTTGGATTTCCTGAGTGTAATACCACCTATCAGGTTTTTCTCACCTGCCCCCTCCCAGCCTTCCCCTGTGGTTAACAGGTTCAGACAAAATGTTCTGCAAACTCAGGGTATATTTGATAGCCCTAGATGCTGCTATTTAAAAAACAGATGAAATAAATAAAATTTAAAGGACACTGTTTAAACACAATTTCACACTAAGTTCTGAAAGGTTTAAAAATACAGATTGGCTTTTTGGTTTCGGAAGACAAGATGCTTCTTGAGATGCTCCTATATATGAAAGAAATACTGCTTAGTCTGTAAAAATCTATCCCCCCGAGACCACTACCTAAAGATATAAATGAAAATTAGAATGCTCAGGCATTTTATACACGAAGTCACTATAAATGCAGAGCAATTAACTAGTTTCTTATAATTATAATTACCATTATAATACTGAAGTAATCTTTCTGCTCACAGGAGCAATCCCTTTTTTACAGCACAGCACTGAGGTAGGTGCAAGCTGGCACTCACTAGCTCCTAATTTTCCTTAAAAGAACTGTGTGTGTCTGTAGGAAACAATTACTTTTCTGTGACTGGTACATTTTTGACTATTTTATACAGAGTGGCAACATTTTTTTCAGCAGTGACAGTGTCCTTTGTTCACTTGACCTTGGACTGAGACCAAGAAGACATATCTACTTAACAATTAAACATATCTGAGGTGCTAATAATTTTATTTGGAACTAAACTATGGCAGGTATGAACTGGTGACACATAAAGTTAAACATGTCCAGAGACATTTTTGTCTAGTCATGTAAATGTGTTTTCTGTTTAAAAAATCTTAAATATTCTTGCAAGAGACAGCATTATAACATAGTTCCCAGAGTAGTATCTACATTAAAACAAATTATTTTTGCCTTGGTAGAACAATCCATGTTTTAAATGACTTACCTTTTCTAAATAGGTGTAACTCCATATTTTACCATCTGCCCATGTTCTGGAAATGATGTTCCCACTTGGATCATACTCCATTTTCTCAGTCCAGGTTCCTCTTTGGATATAGGTGACTAGTCCAGAATGTGAGTAAGTGATATTGACCTCATTGTACTTGCTGATGGGTGACCATAAAATTGGTCGTCCTGTCTGGTCATACATGATCCGAAGAGTGAATTTTCGATGGTCATCATAAATCTTTCCTGTTCTTGTTACATGATCAAAATCAATGGAGAGCAGGTTTCTGTTGTGGGCCTGAGCACAAAGGTACAGCAAGGTAAGAGAACAATGCATCTGAACTATGCACAACACAAACATTTCTGTCAGTGCTAATCAAAATGTGCAAGGGTTTAACATGATGATGAAGGATTTAGGCCTTATTAAAGACAAGAAAATAGAAAAATATTCCCATCAGAAACAGGAGGACCAAGAAACCAAATGCTGGTTGCACCTAGTGATGTCACACTTTGCATTACAGGATGCTTCCTATTTCCCTCACCTTTTCCTAAGTTTTACTTCTTCTTTTTCTTTCATACTTCTTCACAAAACTGCCTGACTCCCAGAGCCTGTGGAAGCCAGCAGCAGCAGTGTCTTGTGGCAGCCACATTCCTTGCTGCAGCTCTCTCACCACATTTGGGACCTGCAACTTTTGTTAAACTCACCGTGTCCGACAGCCTACCAGAGTGACTGTGCTATGGTCTGTTAATGTTTATGGTCCAACAGGAAAATCCCAATTCTCAGTTTGAAATCACACTGACAGCTGAACACGATTCATGAAGACAAAATATATTTATATAGATCTTTTATCATCTACCTCCTTACATCATTCAATCACTGGGCTAATCACTATTAAACTCCATTTGAATCAGAGCTGTAATTTAGGGAACTGTAAGACATTGTTCATTTCCTTGTCTTTTTCAGATCGATGCTCAATGTGCTCGTATTAATCTACTGCATTTTATCTAATCACTTGCATTAATCTATTCCAATTAATAAATTCCTTACAGCAGAGGTGATGGCAGTGCAGGTGTTAGCAGAGTGCACAGCACAGGTTGCTCCTCGCTGAGAACTGGAGCCACAGCCATAAAGGAAATCGTTAAGAATACCTGTTTAATAATTCAAGCTGGAATCATATGGTGGCAGTGATTAGAAAGAACATTTTTTTTTCTTTCCCCTTTCTGTTTTTAGATAGAAAATAATTTGAAAATATAGAAGAAGCAGGTGTTCTTTCTTCAACTACCATTCCTGGGGTTTTATATACACATATGTCTAACTTTAATAGTGTTCATTTACAATAGCTGTAAAATACCCATATACCCCTGTAGACTGCTCTAACTATTACAATTTATGCTCTAATGATAGTTAAGGAGCCCAAGTAAAACGTGATGCTCAGTTCAACAGCATTTGCTTGTATACAGCCTGATGGATTAAGTTTATTATAAGACATTTCTTTGCAAACTTCTTGTCATTTCTGAAAACAAACCCTCTTGGTGGTAGAAAAACTGAAAAGCAAGCAGGGGATATACCCTGGCTCATACTCATTTACTGTCTCTGTACATATCTAATGTTCTTATTGCTATTATTATTATTGTAGAATGCAGTTAGAAGAAAGAAAATCACTTGCAATCTAAATTTCAGGGACAAAACAACAAATAAGAACGAAAACCAAATAGAGGCAGAATTAGCAGCAGAGAGCAGCAGTATTTGACAGCTCAGAGTTAAAATGAAGTTTGGGTGGATGGGAATATAAGGGAAGTCCAATGCTTCAACTGCTCCAGTGTACATCCAATGTAGTAAAGAGCCCCTGTGAGAGGTTGGAGCTCGTGCTCTGTTACAAGCCAGGGAAAATTGGTTTCTGAAAACAATGTCAGGTCAGAGCTTCAGCTGATGAAAACTGAAAATTCAGCTGACTTCATTAATAATGTTAGTAGAGCATAAAAAGCTTTATTGTTATATATTATATAATTACATAATTTAAAACATCCATTGACTCTACTTCCATTAGTTTTATAGCTAGAAATTTTATAAGTCATCACATAAATGTGCACTTCTCTTTCATTCTCAAGCCTAAACTGTCTACAATGTGTAAAACAGATGAGATAATTGTATTATTTCCTTGTCTGTGTTTTGATTTGAGTCAATGTAAACTGACACACACTGGCAGAGGGTTTGGTCCTATCATTAGACCTTGCTGTAAGACTGGTAAATAATGGGAGATCATTTGCTAAATGCAATAATAAACAGAGCTGTCATAGTCTGTATCTGAATTGAGGCCAGCAAGTTATTCCCTTTTTTTGTTATTAAAAAAAAAAACAAGCAAAAAAGGCAGCAAAATAAGTACAACTGGTCAAGCATTCAATTTTCAATTTTGTATATATTCAGTTATAAAACCTGGACTGCATCCAATGCCAAGTTCCTCTAAGTTATGCAAAAGCCAGGAGAGAACAGAGCTGCATCCTAATCAGTGTATTACTATGCATCATGCTCATTGGTTTTAACAACAGCCTTTGCTTCATTTTTTAAGTCAATTAAAATAGCAGTTCAATTGATAAAAAAAGAAGTCTTGCTAGATTAAGATTGATGTTCAAATGCCTGCTTGTACATAGATTTATTATTAATATAAAATGCATACATGTCTACGGACTGTTATATATACTTTCAGGAAGCGCCAGGGCTGGCAGTTCTGCACTTAAAAGGAAACCTGTGATTAATTCCTGTTTCTCACATTGATTTAGATACTGAGATAAAGTTAGCTGTCTGTTCTAGCATTTCACTTAACTCTGTTTCTAGAGCAGGGAAATCACACAAAGCAAAAACCCCACGTTTAAAAACAGTGTTTACAGCATTATTCAGAACATGGCGACAGTGGCCCCTTTCCAAAACTGGAAGTAATAGCAATAGAGGGACTTGCTTCCAAGATGGTTGCTAATGACAATTAAGAATTAAAAACATTAGGAGCAGGCAGAGAAGGAAAAGCTTTCTTCTCTTCAACTAGGTCATCCTTTATCTCATCTCCAGTTACCTGCTTTCTAATTTATACCTCTAGCAGTCAAAGCCGTTTGTTTCAATGACAATGGTATCAGGACTGATCTGTGACTAACATCTTTAAAACTCATTTCTAGGCTTTTTTTTTTCCTCTCTCTTTCCCCCCACCCTTTCTTTCTCAGAATACTCTCCCATTGTTCTGTTTTCTCTCTTTCACCGAGGGCTCCTGCAATTCTGTTCATTTCCACAGAGAACTGGTCCAATCCCCAGAGCTTTTCTTTACATATATTTTCAAAGTTCAGCATAGTTCTTTCTGCCCTACATTGCAAGCTTTCTAACACACTTCCTATTGTGCCAGTCACGGCATATTAAGTGTTTAAAAACTTTCTTTTTAAAACGTAACTTGCTAGAAGTTTTCAGAAGGTCTCATCAGAATCTCATCCAGCATGAGGGCTTCTAATGATGCTACACACTTTTCTTCTCTCAGCATTACTCGAGTGTCAATAAGTAAGCCCTAAATCCCTTTCATTATCTGGCGTACTGCTTCAAACACACTATATGATGGTATTTTTGCTCCTGCTGTCCTGCATATTTCCTTTAATCTCCAAGGAAAGTGCTGTCTGGGTAAATTCTGCCACTCCTCTGCCTTCCTCACCAGCTGCAGTGTTCCACCTCCGCTGTCTCCCCGCTCTATCAGCATCCCATGCAAATGTCTCGGGGTGAAAGCTAAACTCCAGGACCCATAGAGTTCACCTGTCTTCCAAAGTCCTTCTTATTGTCACTAACAGTCCATTTGGCCCTTTCTCTTGTGCCTATTTATATGGTGTACCCTACATACGAAGCATTTCTCCTCCTTTCCACTATCAAATCCTCATTTAATGTGCTATCCCACAAGGTTCCCTCCAGGCTTGCCCTGTCTGCCCTCAGACAGATGGTCCTAGAGCTCAGTACAGTCAAGGGAAGGGAAAAGATTGTAATACAGGCAGCTGACTTGTCCTTCTGAGTAAGGAGGGACAATCCATAAGCCCACTTAGTCTTGGGTAGTTATAAAAAGACAATTTACAGAAATAACAACATAGTGGTCAACTGCTGCGATGCTCATGGATCCTTTTGGAAGGACAGACAATAAATGACAGCAGCAGATCAAAATCATTCTTTCATTTCACCTTCCATCCTGTCACTGACTGAAGGTGAAGGAGGAGAAGATACAGTATACAAGTGGTTCTGTGCACCAACAGACTGATCCAGAGTCAATCAGTTGAGCTCTGATAGCTTCAGTGCTGCACTATTTCAATGAACATTTTATGCCTCTAGCCAGAATCCATTTAATCCTGACAAATTTGAGGATTTCTTCCTTTTTTTTTTTTTCCAGGCAATATTAAGGATCATGCAGAAGCAAATGAAATTGAGTTAAAAGAACTTGCAATCAATATCAACAATAGAAAATACAAACTGCACAATAGGAAAACTGTGCAGCAGTAGTTTATATTAAATAGAACTGTCATGAACAACTTGGCCCTGGCAATGTAAGAATAGATGACTGAATACATCCTTTCCATCTAAGACTTTTATTACGTAAGATCATTAAAAAAAAAAAAAGTGCCACACAGTTATTTAAGCACAGAATCACCCAGAAATCCATTGATTAAGTAATGTGAGACATTAAAAAAAAACAGGATGCTAATTTGGATCCTGCCATCCTAACCTGCATTTGCCACTGTTCTGCTAGTCCTCCCTAGTCAGGGCTATGAAGACTCACACTATGCTGGAGAGGAGGCAGGCAGGAGATGGGCAAGAAAAAATAAATGCAGCTTTGCCCCTCTTGCAGGATCCTAATAAAGTAATTGTGACTATCAAATCTGAAAGATACCCTTTCAAAAGGGCGTATGACACTGGCAGTAGCCAGTTTGGCAAGATCATCCAAGGCTTATGTTTCTGATTCATCAGTGCAGTTGAAAACCAAACAGATGATAGACTTAAAAAAAAAAATATAGGATCTCATAAGCAAAAGACAATCCAGAGATTTTAATATCCATCTCTATATTTTCAGAGCTAACAGATGTACCTTCAGATATAATACCTATCCAGACAGGTTGCAGTTAAAAATACAATATTTTTAAGGCCAGAATTTGCAGTCATACTACCGTTATAGGTATTTTAAGGGGTATTCATGTGAAAAACAGAAGTGATTTTGGAAAAAACCTGTTCTGCCAGGTAGTAGTCTCTTTGAGCCTTAGTGTTACCTAATTAAATACTGAATGTTGACCATCTGTCATTGTAATCTGTGAGTTCTCCTCACAGATAAAAATAAACCATGGATGCAATGTTAAAGTAATTCTAAATTAGAGCCATAGTGTAACCCAGGGCAGAGGGAACGAGGGGTTTTGAGGGTGTGGTAGAGGGCAGAACACCCAGCCTGTGTGGATACACAAGAAGGCTCTGCATCACTCTGGCTGGCAGGAAACACACTGGTCAGGACACCCAAGGTGTACCCTGAGAGACTCTCTTCCCCAGGCAGAGGCTGGAATCTGCCATTTCCCCCAGAAGAAGGTCGATAGATCTGAGAGAAGCAGAATGTGGCTCCAACTCTGCTGCTGTGCCAGAGTAACTACACATCCTCCTTTGCTCGCAGTTTCTTCCAAAGCCATAATTAAGTTCTTAGTTGAAAAAGAAGAGGAAGAAAAAAATGTAATTATGTCTTGAGGTCAAGTCTCACAACCAAAATCAAAGCAAGATCAAACACCCCTACAACTGTTGGAGGAGTTTGGTTTTGAAATTCATGGCTGGGGTCCACCATTGATACAAACTTTCCGTTGCTCTTCTTACAAAGTAGAACATTTCAACATGATTTTCGTTTCAAAGGGAACACTGCACTTTACACAAGAGGAAGCCTTACCCTTAGCCTTCTCTCAAACGTGGAGATATTGCCTTTGGTCTGCTCCCTCCTTTGCCTCCATTCAATGAGATTTGAGTTATGTTCTCCAGGAAGGGAGATATTGCACTTCCCTAAAGTGGGGCTGACAACCCCTGCTAGAATATGAGGCTCCGTGTTAAGTGTGATTTCCATTCCACTGGCAAAGGTGACTCTCAGAGACCCATCTGGGCTGACCCGGTAAATATTCTGCGTGTTATCTGTCAAGAAACAACCAAAAACAGGCAACAGAGAAAAGTTCAGATCTCCAGATTTATGAAGCAAATGTCAGATGCAATAGAGTTTTGTTTGTCCATAGATTACAGGCAGCTGAACATGAAACAACTGCAGTGGGACTTTTGCAACCTGTAACCTCTGGTCCATCCCATGTCTAAAGAGCTTTCTATTATATTTGGCCTGATGATTTCCACTGTCAAGATTTCCTACTGCAGGAACAAAGAGGTTTTACTCTCAGTTTAAAAGTATGTAAACCCATAGGCTGGGTTTTGGCCACTGATACTCTGATGATTTGAGCACATTGGGGTCTGTTAGCAGGACAGTGTGCTGCTTGGAAGGCTGCTATGAGTATCTGAGGGAAGGCAAGAAAGCTGTTTTCATCATGTCTAGGGTGATGGTCAGTATCCCATTCTGTTCCTTTTATCTGTTTCACTGCACCAAAACCTCCCCCTCTTCCCCATTAGCAGCAGATCCCTGGGGAGAGGCACACTGATGGTCACCCATGAGCCTGAAGCTTGCTGCATGAGACCCAGTGGGAAGTGGTTGAAAAACAAATGGGTCAGCAATGGTGTCACAGTGAGCAGCTCCAGAGGCTCAGAACTGTGCCGTGGAGGGTGTTGAGAGCAGCTGGGATCACATAGCACAGCCTCCTCCTCCTCCCCAAGCCTGCCAGAATCACACAGAAGGTCCAGAGCAGGTCTCCAGTGGAGGAACACAGAGGCAGAGCTCTGCCACATCACCTCAGAGTTGGTCAGGAGGTTACTGTGGCTCAGCTGCTGAGGCCAACTCCATCATGAGCTTAAAGGTTTAGTGCCAAGAGATAAGGTAAAAGTCTCACCCTTAAAATGCAACTGAATTCATACCCAGGGCTATGGAAAGCATCTTTTTTTTTTTTTTTTTTAAAGCTGTTTGACAGAAATAACTGGTCCAGCTTGAGACATCAATATGTGGAAAACAGTTGGGTATGTCAGAAAGTGAAGATAAAAGGCATTACATTAAAAGAGACTTTGTGACTCAGACGTGAGGATACTACATCTAACTGGTTGTTCACTGGGGGCTTCCTGACAGTTTCACAGAGATATGGAAATATGCAAATTATATGAATTCATAAATATGGGAGGTATAATAATAACTACAGCTGTTTGTTTCTGGCACTGCCCATAACATGTAAGCACCTTCCTGTGACAGAATTTGGTAAGAATCCAACTTTGAGGAGTTTCAGATTTAAGGACAGACATACAAACAAGCAGTCAGTATTGAGAGCAGATGGTGTCACTTGGACAAAGCATAGCAGGCAATACAACAATATAATAGAATTATTTCCACTTATTCAGTGCTGTCTCTGCAGTGCAATAGTAAAGAGGAATGAGTAAGTATTCTTCGAGGTGAGCTGCCTATTTTTTCTTACAGATGTATCTGAGAGGAAGAAAATTTCTGTGATTTGCTCAGAGTCACAAAGCTTTTCTATAACAGACCTGGAAGGAAATCAGAGAGCTATTTCCCAGCATCTGCTCTCTCAAAGCCTGAACAATCCACTAATGACAAAAACAAAATCAACAAGGAGGAAAAAAAGCCCAGATCAATTAATCTATATAAAACCAGAACTTTGGTGATGAATCTGCAAAATCTGGAGGAGGATACTGGGGCAATTCCAATAGATGGAGAATAAATTTTTCTTGAGAAGTATGATACTGCCAGGGAAATACTGTGGTGTTTACAGAGGGTTGAGTAAAAATCTCCTATCACCAGGACACAGCACTACCAGAAAGAATTCACCACATTAGCCAAACAAGGCATTTTTCTGCTAGCACCTTAGTGAAGCTGTCATTCTTCCTGGCAGTATTTCTCAGAAAAACAAAGCTCAGAGTATTATAGGTCAGTCTAAGTTCTCCAGATACTGAAGTAGAAAGTAGCATGTAAAGCCTGGAGACACCAGAGATTTCAATAACCAGAATCTATCCATGGGACTATTCCAGAAGGAAAAGAATTCACTTGTGGCTTGTTTTAAATTGATACTCCAGGAGAACTGTGAGTAGATATTTGCACTGAAGAGAGGCAGAAATGAACTAAGCCTTGTGCCTTTTTGGCAAACAGTTAAGAATGCAATAATGTCTTGGGTTTCAAATGGAACGATTAGTGAAGAAATAACAGAAATGCTTTAATTACCCTGTTTTAAAGTATATATTGTAGAGGTAGCTGAGAAGTTTGTGGCTGTGATCACGTTCTCTCTGTTTGAAGTATCAAGTTCCACTCGTGCCAGTTTTTCAACATCACTGTGGAAACTGCTGACCTCCCCGGTTGGGAAGGTGGCGTTGGTCAGATGGCCATCTGAGTCATACCTGTAAGGCATGATGGTAAAGAGCCATGAAAATACAACATTATTGTCTTCTAAAAGAAAAAAAACCCAACATCAAGGCAAACAAGTAAGAAGCATTGTTAATTCTGTGCGTTAGGTAAAGAGGTAGGAATGGATCCATTTATTCACTCGAAATGCATTTATTCCCTGATGTGAATTCTTGCTTGGATTCTTTTTCAGTGATGTTGGATAAAACAGAAGTGGGAACAGTACGAGCTGCTGCCTACAGCACTCAGCTTCTGCCAGAGGTTTCAGCACTGTGCAGATGGTCGGGGATGTGATTTGGGAGGGTGGCCGCTGGAGGTCACTAGGCATTCAGGAAAAAAACAGACCCCCAGAAAGGCGTTTTCTTACCCGTAAGTTTAAATACAACTGATTCTTAGAATCTGCAACGCTCAACAAATGATTTTTTGCTGCTGAGGTGTGAAGTACGTCGTACGAATGGTGAATTTAAAAAGGGAACCTGAAGTGTAACAATAGCAATAAAATTAGATGGAAATCTGCAGTGCTTAAGTTGCCTACATGGTTTTTTACTCTTGTCTTACGTTTCCCACGGGTCTACTCAAGTCAGCAGAAACTTCTCATCACGAGTTAACAGCACCAGAATCTAGAGCACCACATTTTAGTTCACTTAAATTTCATCAGTGCTAAAGAAATTCTTTTAGTTTAAGGTACATTATGTGAATCGGGTCATGTTACAAGAAAGTCAATTATGAATTCAAAAGCTCTGGAGCAGTGTTTCTATCAGGTCTTTTCAGCTCCACAGCTGTATTTGTTCTTTCTGATGGTTCCTGTGGAAAACAATGCAGAACATTACTTGGTGCTTGATATTGTTCCATATTAATGCCTCCCATCTTAAGAACCTTACTGATGCTAACATATTCATCCAAGACACCTGACTGAAACTGCAGATGTACTTGCATGAGCAAAACCAACTCACGTTCATAAAGCAGGAACCTATTTGTGCAGGTAGGAAAGCATAATTAAGTTTTCACGTCTCCTCTCTTTGACAGAACATATCCTCAGCTGGTGCACCAACTGGCAAAGCTCTGCTGCCTCTTCCAGTTCACACCAGCAGATGATCTGGCAATGTCCTTCACTTTAATGTGTTGGCATCATTGCCTTAGGAACTTTTATTCCCTCCAATTAATCAGACAAAATCTATATGTCACAAGAAGTATTGGTGAGAAAAAAAAGTTCAGGATTTTTTTTCTCTATCAGTTAAAAAAAAGATAAATGAAGCAGCTCTTCTTTTCAAAGGGAACATTGGAGAATGAATTGGTGACCATCCAATGTTTTTTTGATTAATAAATTAAACATATTTAAATACAATATAATCTCACTCTCTTTCACCTCCTACTGCCCTAATACTCATCACACGACATTTCCATTCTAACCCTGTGCCAGTTCTGTGCAAATTGACTGGGTGCCATACCCAGCAATTAAAATGGATTCAGATCACTCCTTTTCATCATTAGAAAACTTCAAGAGCATTAGGCAGCTGTATTTCATATACTGCTTGACCAAACAGATATGACAGATTGTTAGGTGATTTGGATTTGCTACCATACAAGAGAAAAAAACCTAAATCATGCATTTTTTTATGGGGTAAAATGCAGCCAGTTTATTGGAATGTAGTGTGTGCAAGACCTGGGATCCATCTTCACTAAAGATCCAGCTGGTGAGACACAGAACCCTGTGTAGCTGAAAATGGGGTAAACTGCTACTGGATGTCTGGCCAGATATAGTAGTGAATTACAATGAGCTTAGAGCACACACCAGTGGACTGTTCCTCATGTAGATGGTCCCACTGACTTCGAGAACATGCAGATTAGTGTCTCAGTAACAATTCCACAGCATGGCCATCTAAAGGACATTTTTTTTTATTCAACACTGCTCCAAGTAGCCCAGCCCTCTGAGGACAGGTTTCACCACCTTTCACATGATGAATGGCAGCACGCTGGGACACAGTTCCTGCAGAGCAATGTCCTACCCATACTAATAGGGGCAGAATCACGACTTATTTCTAACTGTTAATTTGGGGCCCAGTTATGCCACTGTTAATCACGTCAGTGACCATTTTATCATGCACGTAATTGCATTGATTTCAGTGCTCACATGAGGAAGTGCTCACCAATATTTGAAACGCACACTTGGGGATACAGCTTCACAATCCATTTGCATTTCTATGTGTAGCACAGTTAAGAGTTATATCATTTCAAAGGGAAAGCGGTCTAATTAATTTTTTTTTTTTTCAGAGAGAGATGTTTCTTGCAGGTGTTTTCTTGTCCTTGATTTAATAGAGGCCTAGTGCTCCCCCTCCCCTTTTATGGCTTTAATGACACAATATTAAAAAAATCTAGATGACTGAAAATTGTACATTAGCTATAATTTTATGCAAGAGCTCTTTCAGTATTTCCATTCCATCAGATTAGAGTAGATGGATGACAAGTACTTTTGTAGGTGGTTTTCTACCTCTTAATAATTTCCCTCTGTGAGTGATTCTGACATATAGGTAGATGTTCTGAACAGTTCATTATCTTTGCTCATATTCCCAAATATGTGTGATACGTGTTGTTAAACAAACTCATCCCTATTTCAGCTTGACAGTGCCATGGGTTGAACTTCTGGATGTGAATGTAAATCTACCTTAAACAGAGATGATGATTCCAAGCAATTTGAAGGTTGCTCATATGATAATTCTCTTAGCTCTAATACTATGTTCATATAGGACTCAGAAGCAATTCACATTTAAGTAACCTCTTAAAAAAAAATCTAATTTTAAACTGAAATTAGGTGTCAGTTCAGAATGTGACCTGTCTGGAAAATAATGTCTGGTTAAAGGATAACTAAGAGCCATCATGTCCCATGTCCTGTTTACAGCAGAAGGTGAGCAGCATCTCCTGAAAGCACAGTGCTCATTACAGTCAACTGCCCCTTTCCCAGAGGTGACATTCTGTCTATCAGCCATTCAGGAATATCTAAGGTGTTACAAAGACCACTTAAAATATTGGACTGAAGATAAATATTAACGGTGTGACTTCACTATTTAATTTTGCTGTTCTTTTTGTAATGCTAACAATTGTAATTCTGTTAATTTCTATTGGCTGATCTAGGCTGGCAGAAGTCTAGAAGGCAGGCAAAGCCTGCACGTGTTGAAGCATCAGTGAGGACAGCATTACCTAGCTGCAGTTAAACCTCTGAAAGTATGAAAAACTGTCTCATTTAGCCAAATTTCTCATATGCATTGTATCAATCCTTCCAAGGCACAGGTATTTATTTGTGAAGAAATGCATACAATGGCACGCACTTGCAGGCAGATTAAACCCTTTAAAAGATCTTACTGATCTTGAGTCATACTTTTACAACTTGCCAGAAGACAACAGGAACAAGCAAGAATTATGTGAAATGGTTTACACTCCATGTCAGTGGGACAGAGTAAGAATAGTGAAACTGAGAAGCACAAGTAGAGATTTAAATGGATCACTCTCAGTGTCGGAATTATTATAAAGTATATATTTTAAGTTAATTTGGTGCTTATAAAAGGTAACACTCAGATCAGTATTTAAACAGCACCAGGACAATAGTGAGCACTGTCTTATAGGAAGATCTGTTATTAATATCTGTTGATATTTTAATGTGTATCAACAGATGCCTGATGAGAACTGAAGCAAGAAGGCTCTGCTTGGCTTTGTTTTCCCACATACTGTAAAAAACAGCTCTCTCTAATGGTTTATACTTAAGTCCAACCTATCAATTTAGTCTTTGGCAGAATAATAGAGGGCAGGGTGGAAAAACATCACATTGAGTAAAAAACCCCATGTACTAGGCAGCGTTTTTCTCTGCTTTTATCCTACTTCTATTTTAAGAAAATAGAATTTAAAAACCCTGTAATGATGGTGACTCAACTACCTCTCCAGGTGACCTATACAGTAACTTAATTCTCCTCAATGTGTTTTCTGTTCACATCTCACATGGATGGCTTCTCATTTTAGTTTTTGATCATGAACTCCTATGTTCCACATGATTATCCTCCTTGAAGATCCTGAATTAGTACCAGAAGTTTAACATATGATTTCCATCTATGACTTACCACCTTCTCAAAGAGGGATTATGACAATTATGACAACTATAAATAATGAGAAATCCTGATACATCCCACACCTTTATAAATAAAAAGTGAACATTCTCTTGGGTTGCTCTCTCTCTGGGACCAGACTGAGATGTTCTGACTGCATCTTTAACTGTCTTGTCTTGCTCTTTAGAAGTCCTGTCAAAGGACCCCTGAAGGTCTTGCCTATGAGACAATTTCAACTCTCTATATTCATCCTTTTGCTATGACATATTATGTTCTTATTATACATATTCTTCCTTTGCTCATAGAGACAAGTCCATGCTCGTCTTTGAATACTCCTTCCACTGAGATTCTCAATTTCCATTGCAACACTCCCTTCTCTGATGAGTAAGCTAATTTTCCCCTTTTTGCCCTCCTTGGGAATTCTGCAAATTCCTGATTCATATCACAACTTGCCTATACTTCTTTAGTTACAAAAAAAATCCACAATCATATTTTCATTTACAGAAACAGATTTACCATAATAAAGTGCAACTAAAGTATAATTTCTGGCAGGTTCTGCTACGTTTAATGGGCACTACGTATAGAGCTTTACGTATGACAGGCTTTGGCACTTAGAAAATGGGAGTATTTCATTTTAAAAGCTTGTGCAAGAGCACTACTTGTTAATGCTGCCGTGTTAGTAGCAGGGTGTCTTTTAAATTACTAGCACTGACTAAAAAAAAAAGTCAACATCCATTTAAAATAGGGTTCTTTCCATTATGCATTTAACTTCACGGACTTACTCATACACGGTTGTCCATCCATTTTCATCGCTTTTGGTCGCTAAAAGCCCCGTGTTGCCAGGATATGTCATCAGAGCCAGGTTGTAGCCTTGGGCATAAACTCTTTTGAGAACGCCGTTGCTGCTTATTGTCAGCCAGTACACCTGGCCCCCCGGCACCACGACCCAGAGGGGCAGCCCGCTCGTGTCTCGGCGGATGTGAACCGAGTTGCCGTTGCTGCTGGTGATGGTGCCGAGGTCCCCGTCGCCGCTGTAGGTGAAATTGTAGATGTAGTCCCTCGTGATGAGGTTGAGCGTGTGCAGGTGGGTGCCGTTGATGGTGAACTGGTAGAGCTCCTGGTCCGCGGGCGACGCGATCTCGTACAGGTTGGCGTCGCTGAGGTGAGCCTTGTTCCGGCTGACTGCGCGGATGCGGACGTTGCCCAGGTCTGCTATGTACAGCGTGTCATCGGGAGACACTGCTAGGGAAGAAGGTGCTTTCAGCTTGGCATCTTTGGCATAGCCACCATCACCTGCAGGAGAAATGGTAGTTTTAGTAAGCTGCAATGGCCGTGGTTGAACTGATCCCCTAGGCCTGACATGCTGCTTCTCCTCAGTATCAGGCCAATAAAATAGTATCTTCTTCCAACTCATTAAACCCCTATTATCTAAGGTTGGTGCAATTCTAAATGAGTCTCAACAAAGACAAACAAGAATATAAATGATCTAATTTGCAACATTTTTGCTAAGGACAACGTCTTACTGCTCGGGAAGGCTTTAATAGGAAAATTGTGGAAGAAAAAACACATCACCTGAAGTTTCATTTCCAGCTATGTCTGTCATGTGTAGCTAAAGTAGAATTGTGTTATAAATAAAACAATGAGACAATAAACAAAGTAATTCAGCTAAAATCACACTGAAGGAACGATCAGTTTGTACTTATTAAAAACTAAACACTACTGAAAAACAAAAGAAGAAGCCATCCCTTCCAACATCACTTGATAATCTACTTGGTTTGTGTATTTTAAGGTTTGAAGAGGATATCTACCTTAGCAAGGGCTGTAACTAGCAAGAAAGCATATTAAACCTTAGAGAAAAACACGACTGTTTATACTGCTCCCCTTCTCCTGACTGAGACATGAAATCTGAACAGTCTGAGCGTCCCCTGTGCTTCCTTGGAGATGGACAAATTATCTAATCATTCTGCCAAACTGATCTTGCCTTTCACCAACTAAGCCCTGGCACAATCATTAGATTTGCCACAGGATTTCATTTTTCAGCACCGAGGGTAGTGTCCCTCAATAGGATCTCTGAACAGGATTCTTGTCAAGCACTGGTCTACCACAGCTGTAACCAAAGCTGGCAGCACCTGGCAATGCACATGAGGCTTTGATTATCACTACAATGCTGGGTCAGCAACCCGCCTTCTCTGGGAGACCATTTACATTTTTTCCTCTCCATTCTTGACATACTTAATGTTTTCTTGTCAGTAATTAACCTTTTATTTGAAATGAGAGGCTTAAGAATTATGATGATATTATGGGGCTGAACACATGGTTCTTAGAGATGACAAGATGACAACATACTGCACACCTCTGTACAGGGAATGCTGTCCTTTGCCTCATTATGGAAAAAAAAAAGCACTGAGGGATTTGTTTTGGTGCATGCAGGAGGGAGGAGCTGTGTTACTGAGAATGTCCAGTGGTGCAGTGAGGGCTCAGCCCTGGCTGTACCAGTTTAAAACATACAAATTAGAAGAAATTCACATAATTGTGCTGGATGTGCAGTGTGACACGAATACTGAGAAGGGAGGAGCTACTGGTTTTTGCTTGATGTGAAATGCCTTGGTACATTCCTGGTGTGAAGGGCTGCCTGATCCAGTAGCATTTAGTTGCAATCTGCACTGAGGCTGGTACCATCTTCAACATAGGCAAACAAAGCCAACACAGAAAGGGAGAGCAGAGCTCATTTTCAACAGTGTGCAATCTCTGCACCAGAACAGGAAAAGCTAAGGCCACCTTCGGGTTCCTCCAGTGCCAACTGGAAGACTCACATCCCAGAATTCAATGGATTAAACCCACAAAGAGCTGTTGATAAGCTTTTCAGCTTTCCAAGGAAGCTAAATCAGTGCTCGCCTCTTTCCCCTTGTCGCTTCGCTCACCTGCACCCGTGACAGGGGGATCTCAAGAGATAAGAGGCAGGGAAGAGCTCTCATCTCCTCACCTGAAAAGCAGTCACAATTAGGATCAATCTTGCAGTCGCAATCCGACGGGGCTCCGGCGATGACGGAGATCTCACCGTTGGTCGTGACCTGTTGGATGCGGTTGATCTTTCTTTCATCTGTCTCTGCAATGTAGAGGATGCCGCTGTGAGCCACGGCGATGGCGCGGGCCGACTCCAGGGTGGAGTGGATGGCCACCTTGCTGACGAGGAAGTGGTCGATGCCGGGCACCTGGCAGTGAATGGGGCGCCCGGCGATAATTCGCACACGCCTGTTCTCAGAGATCTGCAGGACAATGTTGTTGTCCAGGACGTACAGGGAATTGTCCAGAGGGTTCACGGTGAGGTCTGTTGGCCACTCTAAGCGCACCTGGAAAAAACAATCGCAACAAACGTTCAGGGGAAGGCAGAGAAAAAAAGAATGATTAAGACAGTAGGGCAGCTTCATTCAACCATGACCATGTGGGATGGATGAATCCACATGGTGGATTCACCCAGCACTGCTTTTCTAGTATGTGCCTTTAACTGGATTTGGCAGAAAAAGCTGCAACAAGAGAACTCTTTTCTGAGGTCCAGCTCCAGTGTGGAAGAAAAGTTGATTTGAGAAGTAATTTGGCACCCTCTGCGAGGTATTTTCACAAGTCCATTAAGATGGGAACTTTATTATACTTATGCAGTCATGCAAATAAAATCACACACTTGGTGTCATGCAACATCAGCCAGAAAATCTTCCAGGTCTGAATGTTATTGTTTCAAGGTTGCACTCAATACTGACAGAGTGGAAAACAGTTAGAGGTTGTCAATGTCCTAACACTTTAATTGACTGTTAGTACAAAAGGAAAATGACATATTAGATGAATATGGCACAATTCCACCACTTATTTACTAAGCTAGAAACGTTAATAACACTTATATGCCATAAGAAATACAAGCTCATTAATTCTTTGCAACATAATAGTACAGCAATATATCACAATTCACATGACACAGCAGCCAAGCTGTAATTATTTATAATGATTTTACTTTGTCAATTCAGTATTTCAGTCATGGATTAATTAAATTCTTCATACTTAAGATTTTTTGCCTCTTTGCACGTAGGTAAGAGTGCCAACCAAGGAAAGTTTCCAAACCATGCTGGAGGAAATGTTAGAAGAATGACCTCACTCATCTGATCCCTGTTGCATCAGCACCTGGAGGAATTACACACGCTCCCAATTAAAGGTGGGGCTGCCTGTCAACCCAAAGGCAATCAGTATGCAGGCTGCTGACTGTAGCATGTACTGTCCAGAGCTTCAAACTCCTTCTGCTCAACAGGCAGTGCAGGACTGCTGAACTGGGAAACAACAACAGGGTAGACTGATCCCTCTCAACAGATAATGGCCAGCGGAGGAGGATCTGGACTGCAGCTTGTTTTGGTGAGAGAACAACTGAGCCACTGAGATTGCAAGACAGCCTATTTTTGCCTGTCTCAGGATGCTTTGCTTGTTATCCTTTCTGAAGAGATGGCTGCTTTTATTGAGTGGAATTTTTCTGGACTAAGTATTTCAATACTCAGAAGAGAAAATAAATACCAAGCTAAAATGTATCAGGTTTATATGCTGTATCACAGAGGCATCCATTATTTCACTTACTGACTTTGTTGCTGGTTTTTCTCATTTTTCCACTGCACTAATTAAAAGATCTATGGATGTAGAGCCCGCAGATGCTAATACAATGCTCAGCGCTGAGGAATAACATATGGTGGAGTGTGTGGCCATCACAAGTCACCTGCTCGCCTGGGGTCAGCTCAGGAAGCAGGCTGGAGGCCAAGCCTTTCCTTTTCTCAAGCAGCAGTATTTCCTGAATCACCTCCTTTCCAGAAGTAGGTTGCTGGTTTGATAATTGATGTTTTAATGAAGTGAGGGCGTTGTGGCTACTGCTTCTCGTCCTGCGTGGTCACGCGGAGCACCACACAGCAATTGAATTCCTCCTGGTGCCCAGTCCATTCTAGTAGACAGCATAATAACTGGCATTAAGACTAATGCTGTTGGGTTCAAGATCTCTTCTGAACCAGGTGGTAGAGTCCTTCCAAATGATGATAAATGTGATGAAACAGTTGGAAGCAGATTCCTCCCCTAAAGGTGCTGATTTTGGTGCGTGCGAGGCTGCCAGGATTCCACCCGCTGTGCTGGGGCTGGTTTGCACACTGCTGGTAGCTCCTGCTTCACTGGGACACCAAAACAACCCTTCTTGAATTAGCATTAAAATCTCTACAAGGCTGTCTTCAGGCAACTTGGAAAACACAGTTATCTGCAATGTACCTTTAATGCAGAACATTTGACTGCTCTATCAAAGTAAATGCATTATTTTTTAATGGGAACAGACACCTTCAGCTTTAAAGGCCTCCTTTGCAGATAGCTCTGCTGTAAAAAAATAAAATCTTTGATTAGCCAGAACTAGATTATTGGTGATAAAAATTTTGGGCTGAAACTGCTTATTTTTGCCACAATGACTGTGTGTAGCATGTGCCATGTCTTTAACATCTCATCTTCTGTTGTGGATACATTGCCTTTGCTCAGTGAATAACTGGGATCCTTCCCACTGTGAAGGTATGCCTGGTGTCTTGCAGATAAACAGGCACTGGTTTGGGTCAAACCAACCTTTCATCTGGTTGGTTTGAGACTGACATAGTTTACTGAGATAGAATGAACTTTTAAGCAGCTGTTTCACTTGCAGCACTGTGCCTAAAGCTTAGTCTTAACAGCTGTTAATGCAAGCTCATTGGCTTTCATATTGATCACATCTGTAAACGTAGCTGCATTACAGTAAAAATAGATAACATTTTAGTTGGGAACAGCTAAGCAATTTTGGTTACTACACCAGAGCTTTTCCCTACTTCTCTGTTCTGCAGAGCTAACAGAAGGTATGGCTATAGCTTCTCCTTCCTGGATTTAAAGCAGTCATGGGTATATTAATGGGTTAATCCCAGGTGAAATATTAATGCTAGCATGGACTTGTCCAGAGATTGCAGCATGAAGACCAGCTGCTGTTCACTGCAAGCTTATGCTACTGATACAGGAGAGGAAAAAAAAAAAAAAAGGTGAAACAGGCCAATTAAAATCAAACACACAAACACCTGAGCATTCCTAATCTGAAGAATTTCCCAGATTTAGAAAAAAGACTGCAGTGTTTTGTCACGATGAGGCTTCACGGCATCTTAAACTGATGTGTGCTGTGGCTGCTGCAGTCCCAACCCATCCCTTCTTCCAGTGCAGCCCCCAGCACTGATACAAGTGTTTATATGCTCCCACAGAGAACAGGTTCAGGACAGTTTGCTGGCTAAAAACTAATCACCTCTATCAGCTTAAACTGAAGTGTAACTGCACCCTCAGGTTCCCTCTTATCTTGAAAAGTCACTGGTTGTTTCTTTTCTTTTCAAGCAAGCTGCTCTCTGGCAGGTTTCCGTGACCAAACCATCAGTTTTGCTTCATTCAGAGCCAATAAACTTATTACAGGGAAGCACTTCAATTCTCATCTGATATGGCTGTGCCCATTAAAAACTTTTTCCATACAAAACCTGTTAGGATTAGAATATTAAGTCAGCTAATATACTTTTAAATTTGAAGCAGTACTTCACAAGCCCCTGTAAAAAGACCTCTCCCATATATATTTTTTTTCCTTATAACTCAAGATTGGGCCAATTGCAAATGTTTTTTCTTACATTGAATGGGGTTTTTTTTAAGCAGTGTACAGAAGTGGCACTGCTGATTATCCCAGTATAAACAAACAGACAAGGTTTGTTCAGTAGCAGTCAACACCTCACACTCTTCACAGACTGAAATTTTCAGGTGACAATTCTGGTTTGGTTCACAGGAGACTGAGTATATGCAATGGGAATCACTGCCAAAACAAGTGAGCCCTTGAGCAATGAGACCTTTTGCACGTAAGTATTAACATGTCAACTTTTCTGGGAATTCAGTGTTTAACTGTCAAAATAAAGGCTCCAGCTATATCTAATAATCAATCTCTGGTTTGAGAAGTGCAAAATTAACACCTACTGGTCTGGCTTTCTAATATATTTTTTTTTTTTATGTCAAGTGTTCTGGAAAAAACGTGCACCGAGGCGGCTTCAGTTGAAATGAATTTTCACAGAGCTCTACATGTAGGCAGTTATAACAGCTCTCAGACCTGAAGGGTATTTTTTGCATTTGTTTCTCTCTTGCAAAATATACATGGGTTGTACAACTAGTTATCTACCTACTATCCAGTTTTGAAATATTTAAGTTTTTTTCACATAGCAAAGCTTTGCAACTAAATAAATATATATATATATTTTTTTTTTGCAAAATAGCACTCCTGAGAGCCTGCACTTGGGTACTTCTTAAACATACATGCCTGTACACACATTTAAGTGTTAGTTTGTGAAGAACACCATTTCACTTTTGGTTTTGACCATATGGCTAAAACTTTCTGCACATTTTGCATGACATTTTAAGGTGGTGGCATTTTTAGTGCTATTTTAAACAAATCAGATCAAACAAATTCCACTGTTCGTATTAAAGTAAGAAAAGAGTGAAAAATTTATCCTTGTCTGCAGATGCCAGTTTCAAGAGCTTAACTGTTTGGTTGCAGGGGTAAATTTCACTGGGATAAGTTTCATTTATCATGGATTAAAAGAAGCTACACAAATCCCTAAAAAGGCTTCACCATTGCTTTGATTCCTTGCCATGCATTGCTTGTATATTTTGAGTCAATTTTCATGCAGTAGCATGAAATTCATGCCAAAATTTTTTCTGATAGTCCTGACTGATGGATTACTTCTATCTGTACTGCTCAGCTTCAAGCCCTTCTGTTTATGTTACCTTTGCCTTTATTCAGCTTTACAAAGTATTCACAGACCTGATCACAGCCTCTTCCATATTGCTCTTTTGCTAACTTCCTTTTGTAATCTCCTCTTACTTATACTCACTTCAGCTGTTATTTCCAGGCCAAATCCTCCTCCTCACCACAATGTCCTTCTAAATAGTCTTTTCCTGCTCCAATCCTTCTTTTTCCTTCCTTCTGGGAGGGCAATGGCTCCAAGGAACTACTCACAGAGGCTGTCCATTAGGAGTGAGCGTGTAGTTTACTAGACACTGGTTCTGCTTCCCTGAACTTTTCACAGGTTGTCTCCCTACACAGATTTCTATTTTCTCACTGTTGACAACCATGGATATTTTTTCATTATTTCCTGTCAGTTTGCTCTCACTTCTGGGCTCCTTTTGTTGACATTGACACTGTCAGGTCCTCTCAGCAGCTTAGCTTCTTTCTTAATGGCACACAGAGACGCAATTCGGCTCCTGCAGTCTGACACTGGGGAACCCTTCCCTGTGGTGGGATTGCAGCCTCCACCCACGCTGGAGAAACCTTTTGTTTCTCAGGCTCCTGATGCTGTGTATTCTAAAATTCAGAACCACACAGTTCAGCTGTAGCAGTCCCTGCTTTCAACTTCACAAACGTTGTGCTCTCTGCATTCATCGTTCCCCAGTGAAAAACCCAAATAAATGAGATTTGCAGCCTAGCGACTGCTGTTTTCTACCCTGGCCTGGGAAAGCAGCTCTGGCATGTTTACAGAGGCATCTCAGAGGTCTGAGGCCACCAGTTCTCTGGGATCATGGCTCGAGTAGTCTCCTCACCAACCTGCCCTTGCCATCAATTATTTCCAGCAGATGAGGGACCCAGCACAGAAATGTGAAGGCAAAGCTCCACTTCTACAGTTTCCACTGCTTGTCTTCGCCTCACTTGCCACAAGATTCGCTGTGCTCTCACTTTCCAGCTCTCTTCTTGTTTCATAATTTCTATTTTTATTATTTTTTTTCTGTTTCACAACTTCAAAGACTGTATCTTGGGTCTACTAAATCAATAGAAAAAGTTGATTTCTATGGGGACAGGTTTCACACTGTCTTTATTTAATAATAGAGGGAATATTATCCAGAATCACATAAGTCCATTGACTATGAAAATCAATGGGACTTAGATTCCTAAGCCATTTAAGTCTGTTTAAACATGGTACCCATGGTTTATTCAGGCTATGAAAGAAATACTTTCGTAAAATGCCCAGAAGGAATTGACAAAGTATTTTGAGCAGACTCGTACCTCTGAGAGGAGAAAACTTAGACTCTTCAATTAAAATATCTCAAAATAGACCATGAATTTGAATCTAACCCAAACGTGTCTCCAGTGCTGGAGTGGGAATAGATGTCCTCCAAACACACCGTTGCAGTTAATTTTCATAGCCAAAAAAGAGAGAGCAGGACTGGGTGGCAACTGAGCTAACAACAGGACTGATTCCCTTTTGCCTCAATTTCTTCTAACTTGTGCTTCCAGATCCTGGCACTTGTCAGGCACAAAAGTGAGGCTGCATAAATCTTAATATAGCTCTCACTACTTTTGGCCTCATCTTTTCATTCTGGGCTCAGAAGTTCTGGATACAGAAAGCCAGTGTGCTGCCAGTGCAGAAAAGGTGGGAGAAAGATCTTGAAAAGCTTTAATTGAGACAGTAATTAAAAGATGTTTGGGAACAGTGAGACCCTGGAGCCTGTACTTTACAGTGTCTTTTGCTTCCAATAACTACTGAGGTTCATAAAAGCATCTGGCCTGAAAACTGAGAGAAGAGAGGATAGAAAGATTCCAAAACTGAAAAAAGCAAAGAAAATGAAAGCCCAGCCTTTTGAGCAACACCAGCCACTGTCAAGGTATCACCCAAACACTCTGGGTGAAGAAACAAACTCAAAATTTAAATTTAAATTAATGAAATTGAAACTTTCTACAGACTTGTGCCCAGAAAGGTGTCTTGCCAGGATTGTGACCTCTGACAACAGCGCAGGGCAGCGCTCCTGGGCCGCAGGACTGGGCAGAAAGTGGGATCAGGGGAAGCAATGGATGAGGAGCTGCTGCCAGGAGGATTCCAGTTGGGTGTGCAGGAGCCAAAAGTGCCTCCTCAGATGGATCAGGGCTGCAAAACACATTGCTGCAAGGATCTGAACACACACAGAGCTTTCGGGAGAAATTGCAAACTCGCTCTTGTGGTTTACGCTTTCCCTTCAGAGTTGTGCCAATAAAGTCACAATCACAACTTCTGCAAGTGAGAGAGAGGGATGTGAAAAAAACAGATGTTCTGAAATTCATGTTTATGGCAGGGCATCTTCTCTGGCAAATTCCTACAATGATACACAGTTCAATAGTAACAAGCTTTTTAAAATCCACCTTAAGAGCGAACTAATTATTTGCTAAACTGTGGCAGAGAACTGAAGCAAAACAAGTATAGGAAAGTTTGATTTTTCTTTTAAAATTATGTTATTCTTTTTTCATATGGATATAATAAGTTTTAGGCAGAAAAAGCTACTGAAATAATTTGAGTCCTTACTTTTACAGAAATTAGCATTAACTGTTACCATGACATGACTTTCTGCAACTATTTACACAGTAGATATTTTGACTGAGCAAAACAAATGTAGTCTAACGAGCTGTCATGCTGCATGGAAAGCAAACACATAACTGCTGTTAGACTTCAAAACAGCTCATAAAAAAATTAGACATCTTGCATTTTGCAGAACAAACAAGACAACTGCATTCCATGCAGCAATCTTTTCTAAGTGAGTGTTTAACTTGATAAGATACTTGCAAGAGAACACACTGGAGAGTGTTAGACTCTAGTCTGAGACTGTGAGCAGGCACTCTGCTTTAATTTTCTGTCAGCTAAGGGCATTGCTTACTGCTGTGATGCATATTGGATATGCATTATCAGACTGTGCCAGAAAAGCTTAGAAGGATAAACTTTAGGACTTGTGTTTTTTTCAAGGAAAATCCAAGCAATAACACTCAACTAAATAATGTATCTCAAGGCTGGGATGGATACAACCTGAACGGAAATGAAAAGGGACTTGGTTTTCTTGCCTTCCAAAAAGGCTCTAGACAAAGAATGTAAAAATGCACCTGAAATTAGGTTTCCATCAGGTTTTTAATTGGGCAGATTAAGTTTTTTGATTTCAGCAGCTGAGCTCTCGCTCTAGAAAGGCTTCAGACCTAGATGGGCTCAGGAAAGCCCTACAAAGCCTCTTGCAAAACAAAAACAAAAACAAAAGAAAAAAAGAAAAAGGGTGGGGGATGGGGATGTGCAGAAGACTCTAGAAGAGGTCCCTGGAAAGCTATTCAGAAAAAAAATTCAGAAAGGGCCCATAAGGGCACTGGAGCTGGGAAAGCCTGCTGAGCCAGAAAGGGCTGCAGAAGAGCTCTAGAGAACTGGTAGGCAGGCTCTGAGAAAAAGCTCTAAAAGTGCTGCCAAACTATCCCAGAACAAAGATTTAGTGAGCCTCTAGATGTGCTGTAGAAGCTATGGATGCCCACCCCCAGCCTCCCACACGCTCCAAAAAGCTCTAGATCTAGACAGGCCCCAGATCTACAATGCTAGATGTCTTCAGAAAGACTCTTGACATTTCCAACAAACTTCTAAATCTCTGGATCTCAGGCTCTTAGTAATTTCTAGACCTAGAAAGCAACAGGAACCTTGAGACAGTACTAGATCTAGAAATGACCTTTAAAAACATCTTTTCTTTATTCCTTCCAAAAAAATCAAAAAATTCTGAAGCAAAGAATGTTATAAATGAATCTGGTTGGATGGAAGCACACCAAAGTAATTTCTGAATGAAATCAGTTCCTTTTGACCACGTTACTCATACTAAGTTTCAGCCTGTTCAACCCCTCCCAATTCCCCAAATTCTTGGCATATCTTTCATGAGCCACCCAACGCACTTATCATAGATCATGGCAGTAATAACAAAAACCACATTGGTTTTCTTGTCACTATTGATATGAACACAGAAATATAACTCTGAACTGGCAAGAAAAATGGAAGAAAACAGAAATACATATGGATGGAGGACCTAAAGGGTTTTATATCATATCATGACTTTCCCCAGTTCTCACCAGAGACAGCTACACGCTGTTTAGTTTCCTATTTTGCTTTGAGCAGTTGATTGAATGGCTATTGAGTGATGTTCAGACATTTATGATTTTCTTGCAATGTGACCTACATTGCTAAACTTCATAAATTTATTCTCCAAGGCAGTGTATCATTTTGCATGCCATGCCCATCCCAAAGGAGCCTATCAGCAGGAGATGAGGCCCAGTTTGTAAAAGCTGAATGTCCTTCAGACATTTTTAGCTAATTTGTTTGTAAATGTGAGTGTTATTATCAGAGTAACATACTGCATAAAATGGTGCTCTCTATCATTCTGTTTGCATCTCTCTGTGGCCTGAACTTCCTAACACAGAGCTATAAATGTAACCTCTGGTTGGCAAGCTGCAAATGGAAACAACCAATTTCTGTCTTGACATTTGCAATTTTTTCCCCCCCCTCCACTGACAGTGTCTTTTTTTTTTTTTTTTTTTTTTCTCTTGGCACAAACAAGGGTAGAAATGATGCTGAAGCAAAGATGGGATCATGAAGAGGAGAAATCAGGCACTCTCAGCCCGGGCTGCAGCTCCTGCCGCACTACTTTCTGTGGCTGGTTGGCACAGTCTGCTTTTGTTTGACTTCAGCAGCTTGGAAGTGTAACTCAGGGCAAACTTAGTCCCAGTAATAACACTGGAAGTACCATTAATACCTCCACAGCAACACTTCTTGGACCTAAAACCTTTTCAGTCTTTGTTTATAACCAGCTTTGAGACTTGAGAAGTACCCAGACAGCAAAGGAACAACAGCCTCTAGAGCTCCCTGGTGCTGACATGCTTCAAAGCCCTGCCCCTTGTAAGCTGATATTATTATGGTGCTGTTTTGACAGGATCCTCAGACTTTCAGGTTCCCCTTAGCACTGGAGCAATGTGCAGGCCACAAATATTGTTGTGCTGGATTTGTGATCCCTCCTTTCACCTGTCATTGTGGTGCCTTCACTCAGGCACCCATACCCATCCTTTCTTGTACAGCTTTCAAAAGCAGCAGTTTGCAGCTATGGAAAACTTTCATGACTCCATTATAGAATTTAATCTACATCACTTTTTTTTTTTTTTCACTTACAATGGCTTCATACTTTTATTTTCTGGAAGCTTTCTCCTGATGTCATGAAGACACACTGGGAGTCCAAAGGCTAGTCCTCACTCCCCTAAGATGCTGGACAATCTTCCTCTGACCTCATCAATGCAACAATTTCTATCCAGCAGTGCATGACACATCTGCAGGATGGACACCAAGACCTGCCCTGTACTCAAACTCCAGACTTGTGCCAGCCCACCTGGTCTCTCTTCCCCCCTAATGCTGTACAAGATTTCCAAATGCCCAAACCAGAATACACTGGGCAATCTGAAAGGCTTAGACTAGAGGCAGTAAAGACAGTTCCACATAAAGCTCTATTATTATTGTTACTCACTTTATGACACACAAAACCTGTTACATCCGTGGGAGGTTCTCTGTCCCATAGATGTGTGAAGGGTTTGTTGGTGAGAGGAGGAGAGCAACGTATGCACAGTATCAGCCCTGATAATCTGGAATAAAAAAAGGCTAATGTAGGAGTCTGGGGGGGACAAGGCAGCTTGGATGAGTTGGAATTACCAAGTGGATACCCCCAGCCTGCTGGCTGCTAGGGTGAGGAGCAGAAAAGGCCCTGACTCAGTGTGATCCCTGCCCAGCAGTAATGGAAACGCTCCAGTGTTCCCAACACTGTTCCCAGCATGACTGCAAACCACAGCCCCACACCAGCTCCTGTGAAGGAAATTATCCCAGACAAAACCAGTACAGCGTGGAGGTTTCTGCTAGTTGGGAAGGTGAACCTGAGAGCACCTAGACTCAGAGCTGAGCTGCTACATCCTTGCCAGCCATCCAATTCTTACAGAAGTTTCTTCCTTCTAGCTATTTCTTATTAGAAATAAATGATTAAAAAAACTATTTAAATCTGGCTCTGCATAGCACAAAGTAAGAGAAAAGTCATGAGCAGAGGTTTGTCAGGTCTCCTTCACTTCACCATCACATGCCTAACACTTCGTGTCTCAAAAAAAGAAAAGGATGCAATCCCTGGGAAGAGTTTATTAAAATGCACAAAGTCTTTTACTCAGTAGTAATGCATTATTTATGGCAGATAACTGAACTAAATTGCCAGTTTGCAGGTGACCAATAGAAAAAACAGCACTTGGGCTTTAAGGAAGAAATTTCAGTGTGACTTCACCACGTGCTATCTCGCTTCTATGACTAATATTTCAAATTCAGTGATAGAATAATTTGATTAGAATATAAATTAGCTGTGATGAAACCACCCAGCTTTCTGTTTGATATTCTAAAAATCATATTATACACCTACAAGTCGGATTCATGAGCTCTCTCAGACATTTTTTTTTCCACCTGAGGTTCTAATCCTATGAGCCTCTTTCCTCTCAGTTCTTGTTAAAGAGAGGCTACTTAACCTCTCCTCTCCTCC